>WSYH01000606.1:0-182423 GCA_036426205.1 Ascaphus truei
AGTCGAGACACAATTAGCCAGATGTCTAACATGCATCAGAAACAACACACAGGGCACACAACCTGCAAAACATGAACATCTACCACCACCTAGTGGCCCAATGGAGCAAATACAGATTGATTTCACACAGATGCCAACAGCGGCAAGAAAACTAAGATACCTAGTGGTAATGATAGATGCATTAGCAAAATGGGTTGAAGGATTCCCCACAACGAACGAAAGCTCAAAGACCGTTGTAAAAATACTTTGTAAAGAAATCATTCCCCGGTGGGGATGCCCACTTCAAATAAATAGTGATAGAGGAATGCATTTTACATCCCAGGTGACTCAAGGAGTTGCTAAGACTCTCGCTATAGATTGGAAGTTTCACATACCATACCACCCACAGTCTTCAGGTCATGTAGAAAGGACCAATCGCACGATCAAGGATAAACTGCTTAAAGGAACAAATGGCACCTTTTCAAGATGGCCAGATGTCCTTCCCGCAGTTCTTGCAGAAATCAGAATGACCCCGAATAGTACTACCAAATTGTCACCATTTGAAATTTTAATGGGGCGGCCGTTTCCAACTCCCTGGGCTCATGGTACGTATTGCCTGAAGGAAGTTGGAGACCTAGAACAGATTCAAGAGAATTATGTTTATCACTTGATACAGAAATTGAATGGCATCTATGGTGATGTTTCTTCTTCTCTTCCGCTCCCTTCAGATAAGCCGACACATCCTTTCCAGCCTGGAGACAAGGTAGTGGTCAAGCGTCTTCCTGCCAAAGGAGGGACGACGGAGCCTCCCTACGGACTTCCAACCACGATCCTAGCAGTGACCCGTACAGCCGTGCTGACTGAAGAATCATCAACATGGATCCACGCGTCACGTATCAAATCAACGAAAGAGACACGATTTCAGAAGAATCGGCTCAACTGTATATACTTTCTCGCAATATTTAGCATATGTACATTATTGGTATGCGTTATTTACCACATATGCGTGAAAGAATTAGTTAAGACTAAACAGTTCACCAGAAAACTCTTTTTTCTCTGGGGAAGGTGAAATCTCTTCTCTCCTTTCCAGAGAACAAGATGAAAGCGAAACCCATGTACCACAGGTCCAGTTTAACTTCTCCAATCTGCCAGAAAAACATTACACACGCTCCAAACGTATGGCTTCATTTCTGACAGAAGTCAAAACTAATATCTGGAAACATTTGGTTGGCTGTTGAGGTACTGAATATGTCACATTTCTGTTTATCCGACATGACCAGCACGACGGACATAATCACAAGCTGTTTAATAGCAGTACCTACACCAGTAGAGATTTTGTTAAAAGTGTTTAGCACAGGCAATAATGATAGTTTGGCAGAAGATCATGATGTGCGACATCATTTCTCTATATATGAATACTGTCATGACTGTCCTCAGTGTATTGGTGAAAAGTGGTCTAATATGACACAAATTACGACCCAGAATATAACACAGGGTGACATATGTTATTAAATGACATGTAATCCTGAAAAAATAGGCAAATGTAAACAAGTACAATTGACACCCTCAACATCCACCAATATGACCCAAATATTGTGTAATCGAGCTGATGATAGATGTTTCAACGTCAATAAAACTATGAGCTGTAATCACACAATAAGCACACCAAGTCATATATATTCTGTTAAACTTCCCGTCGGATGGTTGTTTTCTTGTGGTAATACTACGTACACATATATACCAGGAAACATCTCCGGAGGACCATGTACTCTCACCAGGTTAGGGATAATGATGTTCTCTGTAGAACCTGGCCCACATCAAACCAAAGTTAAGCGATCCACTGCTTCAGTCACTGAAGAATGCAATTCACATGTGCTTCTACTACCAGATGCTGAAATTCTAAGTCTAGCAGTCTCCCTTGTTGGAGTACCTGGATTGGCTGCGTATTCAGCAAAAACCATAAAGAAACTAGCATGTGCTGTAGCCAAGGGGTTAAATCATACCTCCCAGGCCCTAGAAAAACTGATGGTAGATTTACAAGGTACACGCAAAGCAATTTTAGAAAATCGTGCGGCAATTGATTATCTTTTGTTTAAACATGAGCATGGATGTCAAGATTTTGAGGGGATGTGCTTTTTTAATCTATCTGATCATTCAACATCTGTGCAGAATCATATTTCCAACATCAAAAGTCTTGTTGCAGACCTTGCTGAGAGAGTCGATCAGTTTGATTGGACTTTTGGATTAGGCGCATGGATTGGAGAGTTGGGAAAGAAAATTATTATGGGAGTGATATTTATCGCTTGCATGTTTGTAGTATTAGTTGTTATTATTTCATGCTGCAAATTAATGTGTTCATCTTTATGTAAAATGATTATGCCTTCTGTTAAGTAAGTTAATCACACGTATGCTTCACTGAACATTAATGCCCCTATTCCCGGTTCCCCAACTGTAACATATAACTCTAGAACTACAACCACCAGTGTCCCGATACCTTTAGTGGATTATGATAATAGTCAAATCCAGTACGAGACCCCTGTATCCTAGGGATTGTCATTTTGATGACAAAAGGAGGGACTGATAATGTGTGTATCAAGGGGGACTCCATTTTGACTGCTACACTGGCGACACACTTTATTCGAGCTCGGCTAGTCCCACGAATTCGGGTATACCCGGGTGTATTGAGGTTTGTGACTGTTTTCTGCCCGAGTGCATTGGGTTATTTTCCAGGCAGGGATTGAAGCATTTTATTCCCGCTGGCTGCAATACTGCACAGTATAAATATATATACTGCATTACAATTCATGAATTTATGCCATCTGGTAGACACGCGAAGCATTGCAGCCTATTAAATCCTAATCATTATCATTTAACAGATCAGCCGCCCGTCAGCCAGGCATGAACCCAGGCTGGGAAGGCAAATGCAACGGGGCTTGTCAGAGGTGAGGAGCGGCGCATTCCAGGTATCTGCCAGGTACATACTGGGTATTTGCTCGAATAAAGTGTGTCGGTGCATTATATAACCATTTTATACTGATTATGCCATTATGCCATTTAGTAAGATGTTAAACTGACCTTTTACCCACTTAATGGTGGCTGAACTACTGAACTATGTATGTTCAGACTATTTCACCATGTAGAAACAGGAAGTTTAGTCAGCTATGCTTAGCCTGAATGTATGAAATGTCTTAACAATGAAATGTCTTAACAACAAGAATTATGATGCTTCCTAGACTGCCCCATGATCGGGCAACTAGACTAGTTCCCAAATCGTAACTTTCCATCTGTCACTTTCTAGATAAACATAAAGGGAAGTAAGTTTCTCACGTATACGTGTTTTTTCTACGCTCGCTCGCCTACATAACCTTACTGTAAACCATTAATAAACAGGAGAGGTTTTTGACAACGCTCACTGGTGTCTGACTCAATTACTTCTCCTCCGAGTTGCTCGTCTGTTCCTGTCCAGCACTTTAAGAGTGGGTTTAAAGTCCTCCGGAGGTGATCATCCAAAGTACGTGAGAAGGTTCCTACGCAGCAGTAGAGAACATATTTTTCACTATTTATAGTATGTGGTCGGTATGTAAATGCCCTATATTCTTTCTACCCTTACGAGCCCTAACTGTGCCTAGAATCCTACCCTCTCCTGATCTCACATAACCCGCTATTCCCATAGACTTATCCTACTAACTCTATACCTCTAACTTTTGAATATATTAACAACTTCCTAACCTATCCCCATATCCTAATCTCTATATTTTTAACTGTATATCCTATTTAACTCCCCTAGCTTAACTTAAACCCGGCCTCACCCCCCCCCCCCCTGTGCTTTGCCTCGCCTCCACCGCTCCTGTAACTTCGGGGGACTCTCGCTGTTCCCCTCCTCAAGTCTTCCCGATGCCTGAATTTTAAGCCCGCTCGTGTTATCGTGTGGCCTGGCTGCACCACCCACCTCCCCCCATTGGATGGACCCTGCGGATGCGCAGCCCGTCCCCGGCTCAGTCAGTCAGAGCCACAATCCAAGATGGCTGCCAGAGTAGGTACCGCCGCAAGAGGATACTCATCAGTAGGGGAATGGCGCCACCCCAAGGCCACACAAATATTGGCTGCACAGCAAAGTCTCTGCCGGTCCCTTTAAGGCTCCAGACGTCCTCAACGCGGGCTTCTGGGGGATTTGTCTTGTGATTCACCTCGGGCCGGGCCTCCCACTTCCTTCCAGGCGGGCTCCACGGCAGGACGTTCTCCAAGATCCCAGTGAGTGTCAGCCTTGTCTCCTAGGTCCAGCTTCCTCAGAAAGGCAGGTACATCTTCTGGGTGTCTCAGAGTAACGGCCACTCCTTTTTTGAGAACAAGCAGCCCAAACGGAAAGATCCACCTGTATTTGACCCCATTATCTCTTATAGTCCTGGTTAGTGGGGTCAGCTCCCTCCACTTTGCCAACGTCATGGGGGAAATATCCTGGAATATTTGGAGTTTAACCCCCTCAAAGTCTACATGTGGGGAGGCTATGGAAATCCGACAGACCTTGTCTTTTGTAGTAAAGTGGTGGAACCTTACTATAATGTCCCAGGGGGGTCCCCTTTTTGGGGTTTCAATCAGAGTGCCCTGTGGCACCTGTCCAGCAGCAGCTCCTGCTCAGATAGATCTGGCATGAGGCTTGTCAGCCATCTTGACATGAAATCTTCCGCGTCCGCCACTGACACCGGTATTCTCCGCACCCTTATATTATTCTGGCGGTCGCAGTTCTCAGAGTCTTCCTGCTTATCTAGCAGCTCCGAGACCACGTTTGAAAGGTGGGCAATTCACTTATCTGTGGATTGCTGTGCCTTAGCTGAGGTATCCATCCTCCTCTCCAGTGAGTCAGTGCGCTCCCCAATGCTGGTTATATCTTTTCTGCGGTCTGCCAGTTCTTTGTGGAAAAAATCTTTTATTTCCCTACAAAATTCCCCCATACCATCTCGGGCCATCACCCGGCTTGCCGTTGAATTTTCTGGTCTCTCCCACGCCAAGACCGACTCCTCTTCTGACTCCCCGCCACCATGCTGTGCCGGTAACTCGGGGATGTCCTCTCACGCCAAATCTCCTTTTCAGAAATATCTGACCAAGGGGGATGCCGCTTTCTTTGATTTTGGTCTTTTAGACATCGTTGTTGTGTCTGGGTGCTTTGCCTCTTCGTGGGGATACTCTGGCTGTAAAAGATGCTTTTATTTGCTATAGAAGTGCCGGCTAGAGCAGAGCTCCTACTTCAAGCTCCCATTCAGCTAGCTGCCGCGCATGCGTCTCTCTATATTTTCCTTTTTGTTGCTTTAATGTGCTTATAATATAAATGGAAGGGACAGTTACCCATCAGCATTAATGTGAAAGAAGTATAGAGGCACTAAATAGCCATATCTATTAAATGGTAATGCCCCTTAGTTGACTAGACCATAAAAAGGCCTAAGGCTTAACTCCGTCTAGCAAATGTGGCGTAAAATCTCAAAATGGTACTGTGATGGAAGGAGGCAGCTGAGCGCTGCAAGAAAAGTTTCCACTCTGACCACTGTAGCCCTACTTTCATTATATTCTGTTATCTTTTCACCATTTTCTCCTTTATTATGTCACTTGGTCATGGCCTTGTAGTGGTTGTAGTGACTGGAAGTCAGCGGGGCTTCTCAATAAAGGCTAGACTGCTGCTCCTCCCATGTTTAACATTTGCACTGTAAATTTTTTCATTTTAAAATACCATTCGTAACAACTAGGTAGACTTTTGACAGGTTGCGCCTGTAATTTTAGACAGTTTTCCGTGTCACCTGGTGAAAGGGAATTTCTAGCACAACTCTGTTGCTGTCAAGAAGCTGGTTCTACTGTACTTTGTCTGGGATTTTGTAACCACCTCTGTCCTTTATTGGACAGATAGTTCATTGGTCCAATCATTTTAGAGGACTGTTCATAACATTGATCTGAAGGTTGGCATAAGATTGGAAGGGGATTAATCCTTGTAATCTTGATTCAACAACTTGATATAAACTAGGTAACTCTACTGTCTGCCTTGAAACTCTGTATTTTAACACTTTCAATTACACTAATGTAAGGTGAATAGCCTTGTCTTTTTTATCTACCTTTCTGATATTGAACCTGCTACTTACCTCAATTCAGTTCTTTACTGTGGAGTCATTTAAATAACAAAGAAAAAAGTAAAATTAGCTCCTATGCTAATAGTTTGATAAAAGGTGATATAATAAAGGTGATATAATAAGTGACATCCACCACCAGTTTAAGTTCTTTCAAATCTAAGGCTGTCTCACATTTTAATCTGGTCTGTAACTGTTTCATACGCCCATAATATATATTTTCTTTAACTGTGCACGCAATGTCTTGTATATAATGTATACCCTGTTAATTTATGTAACTGTATTTGCAACCATGTATTATTTGTTTTACTCTGTGCCCAGAACATACTTGAAAACGAGAGGTAACTCTCAATGTATTACTTCCTGGTAAAATATTTTATAAATAAATAAAAGGCAATGTGAATGGAACACAGTCGGGGTCCGTTGTGTGAGGTAAAAAACCTGTGGGTGATGAAGATGCTGCAGGGGTTAACACCTGAAACACCCTCAGGAGCGCCTGGTGATTTTTGTGTTCTCTTACATATATTAAGGGAAATAAGTGTTCTAATCATTAAAAAAATTATGCAGGGAGCTCAAAATCCAAGTGACCAAGAAACAGAAAAATAAAAACAAAAATAGTGCAATATGTTTTCACTGGATTAATCACGTGAACAGTAAGAAAATATAAACTTATATCTGCCCAAACTATGAGACTTGGGGCCTCATGCAGTAAGAGCCCCAAAAAATTATCGGCAGGATTTTGAACTCGCCATGTTTTTGGCGAGTTGCTCTCATGGTATGCAGAAAGGCCCGAATACCTGCGAGAGCAACATTTCCAAACATGGTGAGTAGTCGGCGGAGAGACGATCTGCCCTGTGAGAAGGGCTCACCCGGTGAGATCTGTCTGCAGCAGAGAGAGATCCGCCAGTCTCTGTGCAAATCTTGCCGGAAAAAAAATATTTAAAAATAAATTTTTTATTCATAGTGTAGATGTGCAGGGGGTCTCCGGAGCAGAACCGCATTGGTTTTAGGTCCGGGGACCCCCTGCTTCCCAAGATACAGGCCTATTATGGGGTGCCGGTATCCTTCTGCTTTGAGATGTCCCGATAACGTGACCGTGGGATCTTAACAAAGCAAAGGGATACCGGCACCCCATAACGGGGCCTGTATCTCGGGAAGGAGGGGGTTCCCGGACCTAAAACCAATACGGTTCTGCTCCGGAGACCCCGTGCACATCTACACTAGTCTCAAAAAACACATATCAATAAACAATAATTAATTACCGTAGCGGATAGCCGCTATGGTAATGAAGCTGCATTAATGTCATTTTTAATAATAGCGTGCGGGAGCAGGGGGTCTCATGAGCTGAAGTGCTTTGATTTATGGCTCAGGGACCTCCTGCTTCCCGAGTTACAGGCCCCGGTATGGGGCATCGGGAGCCAGTGTCGCCGCCATTTTTATAGTGTCATTTTTATAGTGGGACATGTAAACAATGGGATAGTGGCACCCATATCTGGGCCTGTAACTCGGGAAGCAGGGGGGTCCCTGAGCCAGAAATCAAAGTGGTTCAGCTCAGGAGACCCCGTGCTCCCGCACAATATTAATAAAAAGACATTAAAGCGGCTATTTGCTAATGCAATGGAGGAGTTAAAGCACAATAGTATTTTTATTGGGGAGAATTGCCCCCAATAAACATTGCAATATACAACACCCCCATCACCTGTGCCCCCAACAACCCCTATACCCCACTAACATACATAACATATCTTAATTTTTTGGGGATACACATGAATTATACTATAGGCCAGCGGTGGCCCTCGGGTGGTCCCACAGTTGTCCGGGAGACCCCGGTTGCCTGCAGTACCAATTCTGTGCCCAAAATTTTTTAATAACAAATACATAGATACTTTTAAATTAATACACACACCCCCCGCCCCTGCCTCCTAACACATACAGTACACTAAAGGGCAAAATTACTATTATCTACAAATTAATAATGTAGACGCATTAGCCAATTTAAAATACAATAAGCAGCAGAAATAATATAAATACACCTTGCACTCACCCTTCCCAGGCTGCCACAATGAAGGCCGCCCTCATCCTTACCCCGTCCATGCCCTCCATTGCTGCAAACAATACAGAAGAATACAAAGAGACAATCTAATGTCCCCTAACCCCTTAATCACCTTAGTGGTTAGTAACCAATCTAGTAATTAAGGGGTTAACCCACCCTCCCCCACAACCCACCTGGGAGGCCTAACCACCCACTCTTGGGGACAATACCCCCTTCACCCACCACCACTACCCACAATAAAAACACTACACAGAACAACCCCACTACCCACCTCTTAGGCCCACAATTAACATTACCATATTTAATACACAATACACAACCCACCCACCCTGTGCCCCCCCATAAAAACATGATTTATTATTTTACATACAGACTTAATACCCCAGGCCGATGGTAGTCCGTGGTGGGCCCGATGGGTTTCCGCAGGCCCCACAGTGCACCCTGGGGGTGCCCACAGTTTCTGGGGGTCTCCGGGTGGTCCCTGCTAGGTGCTGTTGGCCTCCAGGTGGTCCCACCATGTGACAGAGTTTTTGGGAGGAAGGATGTGATGTCATCCAAAGGGAGTAACATGGGAGTTTACATATTATTTGCATCATGTACCCACTGTACCATTCAATTGTTTGATTGGCATTTGTTATATATTTAATTGGCTATGTTCTGTGTTTTATTTTGAGATGTGCTGTGTTTTTTATTTGGCTAAGTGATGATTTTATTTTGAGATGTGCTGTGATTTATATTTGACTGTGTGATGTTTTTATTTTGATATGTGCTGTGTTATATGTTGCTACACTGGCGACACACTTTATTCGAGCTCGGCTAGTCCCACGAATTCGGGTATACCCGGGTGTATTGAGGTTTGTGATGTTTCTGCCCGAGTGCATTGGGTTATTTCCAGGCAGGGATTGAAGCATTTTATTTCCCGCTGGCTGCAATACTGCCAGTATAAATATATATACTACAATTCATGAATTTATTGCCATCTGGTAGACACGCGAAGCATTGCAGCCTATTAAATCCTAATCATTATCATTTAACAGATCAGCCGCCGTCAGCCAGGCATGAACCCAGGCTGGGAAGGCAAATGCAACGGGGCTTGTCAGAGGTGAGGAGCGGCGATTCCAGGTATCTGCCAGGTACATACTGGGTATGCTCGAATAAAGTGTGTGGGGGCAGTTTATGTGTTGTTTGTTATTTGGGCATGTTTTTGGTAATCCTTAACACCATTCTTGTATATTGGTTAATCATGCCCATATATTATATTTTTATATATATTATATAAGTATATATATATATATATATATACTATATATAATATATATATATATATAAAATAAAAAATAAATAGATGATACGTCTGTAAACGTTAGCCACAAGACGGTATCATCTATTATTTTTTGATTATGAAGCTCGGCTAACACGGTAATGATACCTATACACACACATTATATATATTATATATTATTATATATAAGTATATATAATATAATATATATATATATATATATTATAAATGGGCATGATCTACTCACTGTACAAATTAATGGGTGAAGGGTGGGGGTAGTTGTCTGGGGAGGGTTGTTAGGCATCCTGGGTGGGTATCGGTGCAGGTTGGGTTAAACTCTTAATTACTTTCACGGTTATTAACCAATAAGGTAATTAAGGGGTTAGGGGACATTAGAATATATTTGCTATGTATTTTTCTGGCAACGGAGGACAGGGACCTTGCAGTATCCTGACGAGGACGCCCATCACATTGGCTGTGGTAAGTTGAACTGTATTTATTTACTTTATTTATGCTGGTTAATGTGTTTAATAATGGGCAAATAATCTATTATTCATATCTGGATAATAGTTATTTTCCCCATAACTGTACTGTATGTGTTTGGGGGGGGGGGGGGGGGGGGTTGTATTTATTTAAATGTATGACATGTTTTATTTTGTGGGGACCTATGAAGATCACCTGAGGACCCCCCTGGAAGGCCTAAACACCCACCAAGGGCCAATTATCCCCTTCACTCACCCCCGCTAACCACAATAAGCATGGCATGGGTGTTTAACCCTTTAATTGCCTTAGCTGTTAGTTGCTATGGTAATTAAGTGGGCTGTAAATGCATTTTTCCTGCAGGAGATTCATGCTGGGGGTCTCTCGCCGCTCATCTGCCGCTTCTCCCCACCTTCTTGCCAACTTTTTGTGGTGGGACAGTTTTGAGAACTCTCAATTCTAGAATGGCGATCAGCTGCCAAAAGCCGATCTGGGCTACTAGAATTGAGAACACTAAGCATCTCATTCCTTATTCGGACAAGTTGCCATGGCAATGTGAGTACACAATAGGTGGACAACAGATCAGTATACTCCATAATGGAGACACGACCAAATCCACCTAGAGATACATTTTCTGGATTGGCCGAGACGTGATACACGCCCCCGACCGCCCAGTACTTAAAGCAGGGAGGAGTTCAGAGTAGTCACTCCCATTACCCTGACGAAGCGCCCACGAGCGTGAAACGTACGTCGGTACGTGATGACGCACTTCCGGTGACGTCATCCGGAAGCATAGAGAACCGGGAAGCGAGCAAACGATTTTGAGAGACTATCAGGTCGTATACTTACATGAGGGAGTTGATCATTGTGTGATATCAATCGTGTTTTGACATAGATACTTACAAACGGCCCAATTAGTCCCAAGTACAAAGATCTACTTGTTTAGAGTGAAGGTGGCGCTACGGTACCTAGAGTGACGCCCTGACTTTAACCTTAGGGACTTAGAGGCTCGCCTCGAGTTGCGAACCAACAAAACCATAAGATCACTAACACGGTGTCCCTAATATACGATATATGAACGCAGGGTATCCCATATATTGAGGTACACATATCACTTTGTCTGCACACCACATATGGTGACGTCACCCAAGGACTATATAGTCTTATGAAATACTATCATAGGGGACACACTACATTGCAGCAACTTTCCAAACTCATGGGCTCCCATATACATTACACAGGCTATATGCTGTACTCATAACTAATAGAGGTTAATTCTGGGGAGTCTCTCAAGGAGTGTATATATTATACATACTGTCCAGATTACAATTAGAGTCTCATACTGCTCGGATAACTATATCAGTACTTATTCCCCACCCCCCTCTTTGTGTTCTCCTGGAGCCACATAGTGGTGTTTTAGACAATAAGGTTTTTGTATATATGTTTAATAAATATGATTTTAAAATTGTTTATGTATGGCTATGGAGGTAACTCCCAGGATTGAATTTTTCCTAGCCTAGCATTTCTGGTCTAGCGAGTGCAAATAGGATTCTTTTAGGCCACTGCTGTGACCTTTCACCGTATTCTACTAGAATTGAGCCAGTTTGAAAAACTGCCGATCATTGCCGAAAAGTGTCTTTTCGCCGCGCGGCGGGCAAATTTTTTTTTCTGTAAAAACAAAAGGTGAGTTTTGCTCTTATCGGCAGCTTCTCGGGGCTTACTGAATCGCAGTAGGCATTTTTTTGCGAGAAGCTGGTGAAAAGTGACTTTTCGGCGCTTACTGCATGAGGCCCTTGATATCCAGAGACATTTTAAAATAAAAACAATATTACATAATTACATGTAACTATGTACAAGAATTTTCAAGGACTTAAGTTCAGTAATAGCCAAACCATTACATTTAATATTCAAGGACTCCATTTCCACAGGCTCAGTACCACAAGATTGACATAAAGCAGATGTGGTGCCTATATTTAAAAAGGGAGCTAGATCACAACTGGGGAATTACAGACCTATAAGCCTGACTTCAATAGTGGGGAACTACTTGAAGGTTTAATATGGGATAATATTCAGGAATACCTAAAGGAAAACAAAATTATTAGTAATAGTCAGCATGAATGCCAAACTAACCTTATTTGTTTATTTGAGGAGGCAAGTAGGAATTTAGACCAGGGTAATGTAGTTGATGTAGTCTACTTAGATTTTGCAAAGGCTTTTGATATGGTTCCACACAAGAGGTTGGTGTACAAAATAAAGAAAATTGGACTCAGTAATATTATATGCACCTGGATTGAAAACTGGCTGAAGGATAGACAACAGCAGGTTTTGTTAAAATTGAACTTTTTCAGGTTGGGCTAAAGTCGTGAGTGGAGTACCTCAGGGATTGGTACTGGGATCCCTGTTTTTTAACTTGTTTATTAATGACCTTGAGGTTTGCATCGAGAGCAAAGTCTCCATCTTTGCATATGATACTAAATTGTGTAAATTAGTAGAGCGGGATGTAATTTCTCTATAGAAGGACTTGGAGAGACTGGAAAATTGGGCAGGTAAATGCAGGTGAGGTTTAATACAGATAAATGTAAAGTTATGCATTTGGGATGCAAGAATAAAAAGGTGACTTACAAATTAAATGGGATAAATTGGGGGAATCCTTGATGGAGAAGGATTTAGGAGTGCTTGTAGACAGCAGGCTTAGCAATAGGGCCCAAAGTCATGCAGTAGCTGCAAAGGCAAACAAGATCTTATCTTGCATTAAACGGGCAATGGATGGAAGGGAAGTAAACATAATCATGCTTCTTTACAAAGCATTAGTAAGACCACACCTTGAATATGGAGTACAATTTTGGGCACCACTCCTTAGAAAAGACATTATGGAACTAGAGAGCGTGCAGAGAAGAGCCGCCTAATTAATAAAGGGGATGGACAATCTAACTTATGAGGAGATGCTAGCTAAATTAGATTTTGTATTTACATTAGAAAGAGGCGTCTAAAAGGGGATATGATAACTATCTACAAATATTCGGGGACAGTTCAAGGAGCTTTTAAATGAACTATTCATCCCAAGGGCATTACAAAGGACTCAGGGGTATCCCTTTAGGTTGGAGGAAAGGAGATTTCATCAGCAACAAAGGAAAGGGTTCTTTACAGTAAGGGCAGTTAATATCTGAAATTCAGTACCCATGGAGACTGTGATGGCAGATAAAATAAATTTGTTCAAAAAAAGGTTGGACATCTTTTTAGAAAGGAAAGTATACATTTATATACGAAATAAGTATACATGGGAAGGATGTGGATCCAGGGATTAATCCGATTGCCAATTCTTGGAGTCGGGAAGGAATTTATTTTCCCCTTATCAGATATCATTAGATGATATGATACTGGGATTTTTTTTTTGCCTTCCTCTGGCTCAATAAATAAGTATAGATATACGATAAAGTATCTGTTGTCTAAATTTAGCACAGGTTGAACTTGATGGACGTCCGTCTTTTTTCAACCTCATCTACTATGTAACTATGTAACATAAAGGATTTGCCAGAACTCTACTGATATGCTCTTTTATCAATAAAGTACTCACGGTCACATTTCCCAGCTTTTGCTTTCCTTTTTTGGCGGTGCACCGATTTTTTCCTTCGCCCTGAGAGTTGTTGCTGGTTACGTCATCGGGAGCACGCCGGGCTGCTGAACCGGCTGAAGTATTGCAGTTCCTGCTAGACACGGACCACCCACTGTGACCGGGGAGTCATTTATGGGTTGAGTTGTGTCCGCATCGACAGAGGACTTTCATCACGTACAGAGGACCTTTGTGCAGAAGAGTACCAATCGTGAGTCTATACACAACTTCACTAGTGCTTACCTATAAGCTAGTTGTTAAGGATTACAGGATCTGAGACTTTACATTTACTGTCTCTCGCATTTGTTATCTCTCTGCTCTCTCCTCTCCCCCCCCCCCTTCTTTCCCTTGCTTATAGGACATAGGGAGGCTTATGGAGTTATACAGCATATTTTTCAGCAACTCATGTTTCTTCTGAGCGGCGGACTGGTGGACTAGTTTGTAGTTAACCATATAATCATATGTAACATAATCATACGTGTCTTTAGAAAAGCATTTTGTTACAATATTTAGCATTTTTGTTTCCATTAGGCTATACTTTAATTGGTTACTATTAACCATTAATTTGTAGTAAAATAAAGAGATTAATACCAATACAGCAGCGCACCAATTGGATAACAGAATGGGTTATAAAACATTAACCAATTGAATCACATGATAAAGGACTCAATAGGAAGCTAAAATTAGCATAACGTGTAGACTCAATTCGAGCCATAACCAACTGCTGTTCCTGGGAGATGGAGCTAAATCTTTCCCCTATACCAGAGACAGACAGGAAGTGGTGGAGATCAGTCACGTAGGATGCAGCTATTGATCGAGGTTTTGGTATGCTTTCAGAAGATCAATGATTCATTGTCCTTTTTAGACATTTATACATACATGCGCTTTACCTTGGGAAAAATTGTGAGCTTCCATTCTAATGTTTCCCATTTTAAAAATTATAAAAAAGTTTTTGGGGATTGTCTGTTCCTTTCCTTTGTGATATCGGCTACCTCTACTCTGAGTTATTTGAAGCTGTTGAACAGGTCGATCTTGCAAAGAATGGTATGCAGTCCTTAACTCTGAGGTGCCTGGTTTTTACATGCATTTTACAGCCATGGGCAATACTTGAAAATGAGAGGTAAGCTAACCCTCAATGTATTATTTCCTGGTAAAATATTTTATACATAAAAAAAAATATAAAAATAAAAGGTACAATATCTTCAAATCAAGGTGCGACTGTATTTACGCCTATGTATAAAATCCTATTTTAAAATAAATATTCAATAGAAATAAACAGATAAATGGCTTATAAAAATACCTGCATGATAACTTTTGTAGATGTAGCTGTAGAAGACAATTCGAGGAACAATGAACTGCCTACCTCTGTTTTCATGTTTCCCTTTAACTAGCTCAGAGGTATTAGTCATAACACAACCAATTATTAAAATGTTATTTTCTGCCAGTTTCGCATACTCAAATACTAAAATACAGTACTGTATAATACTCTTTTGTATGATTAAGTGAGAGTAAAGTTCCATATAATACCAGTCTCAAGTAGCTTCCAAACATTGAATAGTTACAGTTTGTTTCTATTAGTTTCGCACATTTCCCCAATGAATACAAAAGTCAGTCAGTCAGTCAGTCCTCAGAATAATGTTATGTCAGATCATTGGTTTACAAAAAACTTGAAAGAGCAAGTGCCTAATATTGTGTAGCTCATTTATACATTCCCACATGCCGTCTGATAATGATATGATTTTAAAACTGCTGATGAAAGTATTTTATCACTTCAATTACTGCAAAAGTTATTAAACATATTTCATTGTAATTAGTAAACTCTAATGACAGATTTTTCTTCATATCAGTTTTTTACTAAACCAAAGTCTATTTTGTAAACACGCACAAGCCACCACGATACTATGTTCTAAATAAAATTTCCAAAAGGACATTTTATCAAGGTACATTGTCACTTAAAAAGCTATGATATTTGTGTTAAGAATCTTCTAATTCTACCATTAATGTTTTTAATAGATAGATAGATAAATAGATAGACACGTGGCAGATTTCTTCTTAGGCCTGTTAAGCCAGGGCCTAAAGCGGCAAAATTTTGGGGAAGAAATGTCGACCCCGTATACATTTGCCGCACTAATGGGCCTATTGGGTCTGATGGGAAGGTACTTAAATGTGGCAGCCAGTGTCACGGAAGACAGGCAATTTCCACCTTTTTACCAGGATCTTTCACTGAGCAAAACAAGGTAATTAAATAAATTGAAGTTTATTCGCGCAAAATCACTTACACACAATGGAACACAAAATATAGACAAAAAGATACACTTAATCGGGGTCTGGGGTTGTAAATAAGACTTTCCTATGTGCAGGAAACTCTCAATAATAGTTTTAACCTGACTGGGACTGTTGGTTCCCAAATCGACGTGAAGTTCCACACACCACCACTCCCTTCTCTTCTGAGAACTTGGACTTTCTTGACCGTGAGCTACCACCGATCCTCTGGAACTCAAATCGGCATAAAATCCCAGCCGCGTCTGCTACGTTCGATTTTGAGAGTAAGTCAGGATTTAGTCGGGACTTAGTTTCTGGCAGGCAGGCTTCTCAGTCTTGAAATCGAAGCTGGTTGCTCTGCTATGCCCTTGCTTTTTCTACCGGAGAACTCTAAACTGATTGGCTCACAGGTTCTTTATAGTATTCTGAGTTTCATTCACAAAACTCAGCAGCCAATCATTGCGTGGAAAAATTCCCAGAAGACAATTAGAGCCAAGCTGGCTAGAAAAGCCGGGTCAGCAGGAAATCTAAAATTGCCAAGGGACATGCGCAAGTTTGCCACCTCTGTCCCTGGCTACTTTCAATGCCACCCACTGGGACAGGCTCCACCAGGTTTGGCAGAGCAAGTGCCAGCCTGGATGACTGCCGTTTATCTCCGGACCTGGTATTCCACCTTTCCCCGCTGCCCAAATGCTTTTCCCACCTCTGGCATCCTTTGACTGCTTTGAACTCCGATGTCAAGCAGAGTTACCGGCGCTTATGGGTTAGCTCGGACAGCCTGTCTGGACATGGGTTCCCAATGAAAAAGCACATTACATTACAGTACATTAATAACGTATATTTTGATACACTAAGGTACATGGTTTAATATCCTTCTGAGTCTCTGGGTATAGGGTACAGAATAAGAAAGATATTGTACTTTTATTCTTAGCTGCCTTATTCCCCAAACACTATCTTTTAGACACACTGTACTCTGAGTCCCCCCTCAACCTTATATACTGGTTCTGGGTCACCTTGGCACTAGCTGGGTACCCCCTTAAACCTAGGGATTCCCTCTGCTACATGGGTACCTATTCATCCCTGCACCTCATTCTCCTTTCTGGGCTATGCTGAAGCAGGGTACCCTAGTGGTGAGTCGTGCTTGCGTTTTGAAGGGGAGATTTGCCGGGACAATGTTTTTACATGTATCCGAGAATCAGGCATGATTCCCGGGTACATTTATGGGGGAACCGTCATGTTGGTGACGTCTGTGGCGTCATTTGATGCTGCTATTTGGAATGAGAAGGAGGGCAGTAGCAAGGAGGTGGCCGCCACGTGTAAGTTCCTAGGGGCGGCGTATTTGGAAATGATATGCAAATAATACACAAATTAGCTGCTATCATGAGTATACTATATTCGCAAAGAGCCTGTAAGATAAATGCAGGAAAATAACATTACAATAATGCATTATTTTTTACAGTTGTAGGCAATATTATTGCACCTGTTGACACACAATAACGAATTACCGCTGGCGCAATTTTTAATGTGATATGGTATGATTTTCAAATTAATGTGTGAGTGTGAGTTACAAAATCATACAACTTAGTGGCTTGCTGCACAATAACAAGTGCAATAACGTTAGCTACATCTGTACCTAAATCAGGCATTGGGTATGACTTATGATAGTGTGAATACCTACTGTACAATAGTGCATACAAGTTCATAAATTAGAAGAGTAAAGAGTAAACCCCTAGTAGCCCAAGTTGCCAGGTAGCCATTGACCACACATGACTACCTGGCGACTAACTCTACAAAGGCATCATATATACTACCCCCATTGCATGTCACAGAGGCTAGTAAAGCATTTAATTGGCAGTGCCTTGCTAACTCATATAGTAAACAAGAAGTTTATGACTCCATTGGCCATTTTTTACGGATTAGCCATTTCTCATTAATAGGTTTATGTACAGTAATTCCTGTAGATAAATGGAGGGGAGAAAGTTTTACAGTAGGTGTGTTATAGTGGAGTTAGGGTAAGAGGAGAGGGACATGGGAGTAGGTGCACTGGAGATGGTGATTATGCTCCCTGGGAGAAGATATGTGTGGGTTATCCTCTTGTTTGCCATAGAGATAGTAAGGCATGCCAAGGTCATTAGAAATTACACATGGTCATACCTTGAAAAGGGATGAATTTAGATTACTCAGCTACGTGTATAGAAATGGTTTTTACAGTAAGGACATTTACAATGTAGAATTTACTTCCCATGGAAACTGTAATGGGACACACTGTACATATCTTAAGAAAAGATTAGACATCTTTCTAGAAAGAAAATGTTTACATGGATATGCCAAATAAGTAAAACATAGGAAGAATGTTGATCAATTAAGAAATCTGATTGCCATTATCAAAGTCAGGAAGGCATTTTTTTGCCCCTTAAATAAATTGTCAAATGTTCTTCTAGGGTTTTTTGTTTGCTTTCGTCTGGATAAATGTTAATATAATGTACATAAAGGATGAGTGTCTCAGCCGATTAAATTTAACACTGTAAGTATAACTGAATAGACATACAGTACTTTATGTTTTTTGTAACCTGCACTACTATATAACTATGTCACAACAGTATAGTTTATATTGAGAAATACCCACCACATGTACATGTATGTGTGACTGACGTATAATGAATAATGTGCTCATATGTATGTAATACATGGTTTGCAATAATACATAATTTAAACATTATATAGATGTACACTGTATTGTATAAGTTCTGCTTGAACTAATCAGGTTTCTTCTCAGGAAGACCCTGTATTCACAAGTGATATAAGGCCCACAACTTGAGAAGGGACCTTCCTCATTATCCTCTCATATTGGAATGATTGGAACGCATTTGCGTTAATTGGAACGTTACTTATTTGTTTTGTAATGCGCATGTGCATTGTGTTGGTTATTGCGGCTATGTGCTATTAACTTATCCTCTACTGCAATTATCATTAGATACTGCTTTTGGTGACCGACGTTATTTTCACATTAGCTTAGTGAATACCCATTAAACTCAGGGAAAATAACATCTGTCCTCTATATACTGTAGGTAACATCACGCTACTTGCCCTGATTTAACAGAGCTTGCTGTATCTGCTCCTAAAGGATAGATAACATGGGCAGTAAAACCTACACAAAAGTTCTGGTTATAAAAATTGCAAACATTCTCAACTTCATATATCACGCTCGGTGTTAGAGTGCTTGCCACTATGTTTTCTGTTCTTGTGTGTTTATATTAGCCCTACCAACAGCTGCGCCAGTCTTTTTTTTAAAGCGGCGTATGCCGAGTCGCACTGAAAACCACCAGCCACGCTTTGTTTTCCAAACGTTTAGAAATTGACTCTTGTTTCGATTGGTTTTCTATCGTGCACTAAAAATTGCATTTTAGCGTTGTCTGCAATTCCGTCTAGAAACTCAAGTGGGCGATCACGAGCTGTTGTCTTAAAAGTCTAATAGCAATTCAACCTACAGCCGTACATTTCTGAAAGTCTGTGTGCGCGCGCAGTAATGATAAATTTGAAGATTTACATTTGAAGCAGAGAGTTTTAAATATATATTGCTATGCTCAGTAGCACTCCTCTGTGACACTTATATGCTTATATATATGTTGTGGTTAATTTGGGGGTTTAATATGAGCTTGCAGGTGTCCTGTATGTTTTACAATTCTTGTTCAGCTGGTCTTAGCTGATTGGAAGGTGGCGCTTCCTATCTTGTTGAAGCTCACCACCTCCCACATTTAAATGGTTAAAAGCTCACTCCACAGCATCTCCCACTCTCTGGGGAACTTGCTTGCTTGCAGTATGATTGTGACAAATCTAATATAGAATGCTTTTCCTGGTAATGTACAGGTTAATAAAAGCTTCAATCAGACTTAGAACTATGCAACTAATTTTGACAGATTTATAATAAATCATTCTTCCTGGTAATATATAGGTTATTAAGAATTTATATTAGTGTTAGGGACCCTTGAGATGTGGTCTGCCGTGTAGTGGCTTAGGGGCTTACAAAACTTTGGCCAAAATGTTAAACTAAAAGACCATTTTATTTAATAGATATCTATACATATATATTTAGGCACTGTACCGTGTATAAGTTTCACTGGATGTGCACTGAGCTTTGTCTGTGTTTCATGTTCTGTCTCTGGTTTTAAAGCAGTGAGTGATAATTAAGTAAAGAGGTGCAAGTCACTTTGAAATACAATGGGTGTCTTTAAATGTGTTGATTATAAGAATGTAAGAATGTAAAAACATGCATTTAATATGTACTGTGCGGTAACGATATGGGGATAATTGCTAGGAAAAAGGTACTGTTAAACAATAAGCCATTTAACAAGTAAATGTGCTATTACAGTACTGTACAGTAAAGAAAACATATTGAAAATACTTTACGTACGCGGTAGTGACTGTTGGTGTCCGCTTGACATTTCTCACCTTACTGTGGGTATGATTGCTCACGGTGCTGCGGTACAACGAGGCCCGAAGTACTTAACCAGCATTGAATCTGTGAAATTCGTTGTCCACTCTTGTACATCAGAAAAGGGGGGAAGGAAAACACAAAATGGATGTGTCTCCTAAAAGAATTCACTATACTGCACTCCTACTTAATATAAAATTTAACTTTTAATATAATTACGTAAAACATATGTTACCAAATCGTTGGTGTATTGTGCAGTAAATGCAAATGCAATTTTTAATGCACAATACACAACGATTTGGTAACATATGTTTTACGTAATTATATTAAAAGTTAAATTTTATATTAAGTAGGAGTGCAGTATAGTGAATTCTTTTAGGAGACACATCCATTTTGTGTTTTCCTTCCCCCCTTTTCTGATTCACTTTTCAGTTCACAGTTTGCACCCACTTTTCTGATTACCATACATTTATTCATTATTTCGCTTCAATTGGTGTGGTTTTGTGATCACTCCCTATCCCTAGTGCTCACTCTTGTACATATTCTGTATTCTCATGCTGAGATCCTTAGAAATCTTTTTAACCGGCATCGCTGCGTTTAGAAAGAAATACAAGCACAAGAATGTATATTCGATGTGTAGTCAATGTGTATTCAATGTGCAGTGAATCAACAAAATGGAGGGTGTATTTATACTTTAATGTGTCTCAACCTCACTCGACAGGTTTAGCACACTGTACGCCCACTTTTAACACCTGCACATCAATTACAATAGGGATACTGTGTATAAAATGTCACACAAATTGCATAGCCTACCATACACTGATTTGTATCTGAACTTGCTCTTGTCCAGATACTGCACTGTGCTTTATTCCATCTGCATCCATGGATGAACCCTGATTCTACGGACGCAGGAACCCACTTATTTCTGCCGTGCCGACCATGAAAAAGCGAAAGGCGGAAGCCTTTTCCAAGTCAAAGCCAAAGCGAAAGGCCAAGTATAATAAAGAAAACCTTCAGACAACCCCAAAGGCTAAGAAGCCTGGGCCTTATTATGTAAAAAAAAATTCACTGGTGTACAAAGAATGCAAACAAATGGAAGCCAGCAATCCAGGACGCTGCTCTCCCGGGAACCCCCAGGTCACCTGCACCCATCCACGACACTGCTCTCCCGGGAACCGCCAGGTCACCTGCACCAATCCATGACGTTGCTCTCCCGGGATCCCCCAGGTCACCTGCGCCCATCCACGATGCTGCTCTCCCAGGAACCCCCAGGTCACCTGCTCGAGCACCCATCCACTCAGATGTCCACAGCACTCCTTGCACAAGATCCAGTTCATTCGCCCGCAATCTGAATGGGTTAAATTATGTTGAGATGCCTGACAACTCTATGGTACAAAAGATATATCTTCTTTTAGAGACCATGTTTAATATGGATAGGCGGATGGAGAATATGGATAGGCGTATGGAGCAGATGGATGGGCGTATGGAGAAGATAGAGACTGACATAGCGGGGATACATTGTTTGCTTGGAGTTCCTGCCCCTGTATGTCGGACGCAGGAGCAGGAGGGTGGCATGATTCCATCACCAAGTGCACCCCCTCTGCCTGAAGAATATGTGTACATGTATGATGAGGATGACATGACAACCCCGTTAAGACCACGACAGGAGATGTCAACACCGATAAGGCAACTTCGACAGGAGGAAAGCATCCTCCCAGACCACCTACCCTCGCCCGCTGCCAGAAGCACACCCGCTCCCAGAGTCACACCCACACACGCTTGCATTGAAACAGTGCCCGACATCAGCTTGCATGACCTGCCCCAGCCACTCAGGGAGAAGTACAAGGTTGAAAGTGCTGGTACAGCCCAGAGATATGCCCTGTACATCTTCAAACACCACGTCAGTTACTAGGTGTACTGCGGGTGGACCCCCAACGTGAACTACGAAGGGAATCGAATAAAAAAGGCTCTGCCTGAAAATGTACGGAGAACAATTGTGGAGGAAATGCAGCGGTATTTCAAAATTACCGATCATTTAATGAGAATCGTGAGAGACTCAATAAATGGCATTTTGAGGCATACAAGGGCTCGTCCATGTAAGGACAGACAGTTGGGGGTCGACTTCACAGCTTGATTGTTCATCTGTTCAAAAGTAATCAAAAAATGTTTTTACTCCCAAAAAATAAAAAAAAGTACATTTTTTAAAATTGTTTAATTGTGTCACCTTTTATAAGAAAATACAGTGTTTCAAAAACATACAGTCAGTAATGGTTGGTTAAAATCAGTCAGTTCCTCAAGAAGGCAACAGGAATTAGAGGGGGTGGGGAGTTGATAAGCGGTTGCATTACCGTTTCACATAATGGTTGGTTAAAATCAATCAATCCCTTCAAGAAGGCCACAATAATTTTCTCGGGGGGGGGGGGGTGCGTCTCTTGTTCACATACACGCATGTGCCTAAATGTGATGACACGCATATGCGTTTCAACATGGTTCCAATTAGACATACAGTTCGCGCAGGCACCTAGCTGTCAACCAATTGTTCAGTATCTACTGCTGCTCAGCCGATCATATTGCTGGACTACATTTTCTAGAATTGTGAATAAAATAATAGAACTAAATAACCATAAGCAAAGCGATTGATTACAGGAGAACGGACCAATCTGCAGTCACTAATCGCTTGTCTGTGTGCATAATGTATTGATATTTAAAAAAAAGAATAAAATATGGCAGCTTGAGCTGTAGGTTTTTACCTTCATTATAGACTTTGCCAATTGATTGGCGCCGAGCCACTGCCAGTCCCGTATTCTTGATTATACACGTCGTTGACAGGTGACAGTGGGCCTGCTACACCTGTAGTTGACAGCTGATGAAGCTGGAAATCTTTTTGGTACATGCAAGCTTGCTGGTATCTGTACGTGAAATCTTGCTCAGGCTGCAGGTATCCTGGCGGGGACAGATAGCAAGGGTTGCCGGTCACCAGGTTTTCACTGACGGTCGGACCGTTATTGTAAGCCAGTGCTGGCGTTGTTCCATTGCTGGTCTGGGACTGACGAAACTTAGTTGGTTTTACCATGACCTTTCGCCTTTTGAAGTCTCCATGATCAAAGATACTGGAAAAATCTGGCAACCCATACCACTACCCTCCTCTAATCAGGAGCAATACGAGAAAAACACAGATCGATACATAACCTTTTCCTTATTGCACGCTTCCACGCATGAGCATCTGGTGAAAATTTGTAAAAGTCATAATTTTCGATAAAATATTGATAAATTTGACCAACTGTGGCCATCTTATCAACTGCTGCATTAATTGTGGACCATATTAAATAAGCGTACGTTATGTCTGGCTTTTTGCACATGTACTGGGGTGTACTCATTGCAGGACACGAGAAATCCAGTACAGTTATGTAAAAAAGACACTGTGCATCGAGTTTTTATTATGAAACGCCTAAATTGATACAGTATTGTAACTTCTTCAGTAACAAGGTCAATTCACAATGGACCACTGTGGGTTTTTTTTAAACACCTGCAAGTAGATACATTACTGTAGCACATTAGAATACATTACAATTCATGAATATCTGCCACCTGGCGGATATGCAAAGAATTGCCCCCAATTAAATCAGAACCATTATAATTAAACAGATCAACCGCGGATCAGGCGCGGGTGCTGGGCGGCGCGAATGCAGCATGAATGCGGGGATACCTAATTTATTGCACGTGGAATTCAGAAGATGGAACCGCTACGTCCCTGAGAAGTTTTAAAATAAAGGCTGACGCAGCAGTAGAGAGCACCTCACCACCCATACATTTTGGCAGTAGCGGGGTACCATCAGTGTCTCTCCTTCTCTGAAGCTGGACATATCAGCCCTCTCTCTTGATACGATAGATCCAATTGTACAATGTCTTCATAGTTATCTGAATTGATTATTAACTTCATGTTTTATAGAAGCCCACTTTCTTGTCCCATCACCATCAAAACGTTTACTTACAGTATGAGGTGCCTAAATGATAGAAAAACTTGTTATTAGGAATATAAAGAATGTTTTTGTACTTCATTATCTAGAAATGTTCTCTTTTACTTTAACGATTCTATACCCTTTATGTCTCCACTACTGTGAAATTGTATAAGTGCTGCCCTTCATCAAAAGCAGACAGAAGCACAAAAAGTCGCTGCTTGATTACACTGACCTAGGAATCTCGTACTATAAAATTCTTGCATAAAAATATAACTGGTAAGATTGCCCCTGCTGGGCCATAATGTGTTTTTTTTTTTTTTACATGCCAGGCAAAGTGCTATCATGTGAAAATTCTAACATTAGGAAAATTAATTCCTAAGCCAATTCCGTCAATCACAGTGTTCTAGCTAAATGCATGCTGAGCATGCGAGGAAGAAAATTGCCTACTGAAATAAAATAAGAAGACAAAAATTACATCTATTTAATATAATTATATTGGTAAATAATGCCCTTAGCATTCAAGAAATTTAATTAGCACACATATTGTAAAATAATTAAATTCACCATTAAATTGTTTTTCCTTTAAATATACTATTACATGTATGTGAATCCGTTTATACCCCTATTAGAAGAAGTTAACATTAAATACAACAACCACCAATCCATAAACATATCTAACCATTCTGAAAATATATTGAGCAGAATTGAATTAATATTCCCCAAAGGACAGAGCATTACATGGCCATTAATGCCCAGAGTGGATGAGTTGAATCTGAGTATTGATGCCAGGTAAATGCCCTGTTCTGAGTGGAACATTATTATTGTAGGCTAAAAATAATTATTACTGTACATCTAATATATATATATAAGTATATAATATAATATAATAATATATTAGCTCCAAAGCCCCTGTCCACGCTCCACAAAACTCCCTAATCATTCCACAAGCCCTAGACTCCAGCTAATTTCAGAATTTCCAACATTTCCAGGCATTATTTAAGCAATAATCCCCGAAGAACAGGGCATTACAGGCCAATAATGCCCAGTTCTGAGGGGATAATTACTATTATAGGCTAAATTTATGATTTTTCATAAATAGACACTTTGATATAGTTTTATAAATGTTTTTAATAAAATGAAATTGTACATACATTAAATCACCTCTATATACACTCACACTACAGCTATCTACAGTATATCTATAGATATACAGACATACGGCAACCTCCCTCTCCCCTGATTCTATAAATACACACACGCTATGCAGCTTCGCAACACACTCTACAGCCCCCCTCGGTACACAAAAACACAAACTCTGCAGCTCTATACACACACACACGCACACCCACCCACACACACTCTGCAACTACAAACACAAACTCTACAGACAGACACACACACACAAACTCGGCTGCTACACACACACACACACACAAACACACAAACAAACTGCAGCTACAAACACAAACTCTGCAGACAGACACACAAACTGTCCCTCCTCACTGTGTGGAGGGTGAGGAGTCACAGTCTGGCTGCTGCCTCCTGTCCAATCAAAAGCTGATTGGCTGGAAATAAAAACTTATCAAGGTGTCATAAATTCCGGGTCATTACAGAATGAATAATGCCCAAAGTTTTAACCAATCAGAGAGCAGGAATTTCAATAATGCCTAGAATTGAACAGATTTAGCCTCTAATGGCTATTTCGGGCACTATTGAAATCCCTGCTCTCTGATTGGTTAAAATCCCGGCATTATACATTCTGTAATGGTCTGTAATTTTCTTCCTCACCCTGCCTACAGAGAGCTTGGCACAGGAGAGTGAGGAGAAAGGTGTGTTTGTGTGTGTGTGGTGTGTGTCTTGTGGATATAGAGGGGGGCAGCAGAGTGTTTTTTTGGTGTGTGTGTACAGTATGTCTATAGTGTGTTTTATGGGTGTAGTAGGGGGCTGCAGAGTGTTTTGTGGGTGTAGACGGGGGGCTAAAGAGTGTGTGTAAGGAGGGCTGCAGAGTGTGTTTGTATATATAGAAGGGGTTGCAGAGTATGTGTGTTGAGTGCATACAGGGGGGGCTGCAGTGTGTGTGTGTGTGTGTGTGTGTGTGTTTGTATGTATAGAGGGGGGCTGTGTGTATTCTGATGCCCACACCATGTTGCAGTTTCTTTTATCCCAATTTAAGGCCGGAAACACTGTATTTTTATGTAGGGGTTTATTTACAGGGATTAAAACATATACCAACAGGCCCACCATCCCTTTAAGAAAAAACAAATAATAAAATAAACACCCATTTCCTTTTTAGGGAAAGTTAACTACACAGTAGCTTTCGCCCTCACTAGTTGGATGGCCAGCTATGCTGGTTCCCAACCTCAAACTATGCAACAATCTACACAGTCTTTGCATACGGCAATAATAAAGTTTTTTTTGCTTATCTGTTTGTAAGTCCTTTGGAGCAGACGTCCCCGCTTCAGCATGACATTGCGTTCTTTCCTTCTTGAGGAACTCGGCCCCACATGAGCCTAGAGACACACTCCTTGGTATGTCCACGGTCAAGGAAAGGACATCCCCGCTTCAGCATGGCCTTGTCGTCCTTCCTTCATAGCGGAATTCAGCCCCACATTGAGCCCAGAGAAACTCCTCTGTAGGTCCTCTGTTCCAGATTCCGCAGCTGGATAGCACTTCTATCTTCCCCCTTCTCTCAGGAAAACAGTATCTCTCTCGTCTCTCTCTCGTCTCTGTCTCGTCTCTCTCTCGTCTCTCTCTCGTCTCTCTCTCGTCTCTCTCTCGTCTCTCTCTCGTCTCTCTCTCGTCTCTCTCTCATCTCTCTCGTCTCTCTGTGTTTTTCTTAAACAATTCCTTGTTTGAATGAGGAGCCGAGTCTGATTAATAAGGCAGCAGCTACATTAGCCATTCCAGGGAGGATTAACTCTCTGTGAGCTGGAAAAGTGCACTTACAGCACTGTTCCAGCACCTAGAGATACCTGATGGTATCACAGAATGTACAATTTCATTTTAATAAACGTGCAGTAAAAGCATAAGAATGTAGATAATCATGTTGATAAAAATCAATATGACTACAAAAGTTTCTATCTAGCCAATAATGCCCAGGCTTGGTTAAAGTCTTACAGCCTTAAAACCTCTTATAACCAGAGCATTATTGGGTAGTAATGCCCTGTTCTTTTGGGATTACGTAATTACTGCCTGTAATTGTGACTAATCAGCCTGCAGATTTCAATAATGCCTCAATACAATTTTTTTTTAAAGAGCTGCACTACAAATACATATTATCAGTAATGCATCCAAACACCAAGCATACTAAACTTTATTAGAACTGTGTCAAACCCACCAATAAACAGCAATGATTACATATAAGAGGGAAGGCGGGGGAGAGGAATAGGAGGGAAGGGGGGGGAGAGGGATAGGAGGGAAGGGGAGAGGGATAGGAGGGAAGGGGAGAGGGATAGGAGGGAAGGAGGGAGAGGCATAGGAGGGAAGGGGGAGAGGGATAGGAGAGAAGGGGGGAGAGAGAGAATGGAAGGACACACAGACAGACACACACACAGACAGACAGTCAGACACACACACACAGATACACACACAGAGAGATACACACACACACACACACACACACACACATACACACACACACACCCACACACACCCACACACACACACAGAGACATAAACACACACAGAGATACACACACAGAGAGATACACACACACAGAGATACACACACACACACACACACAGATACACAGATAAACACACACAGAGACTCACACAGAGATTTTACAGGGGGGCAATGTGAAGACAGACCCGGGCAGTCCGGCATCTCAACTCTCTGCACCTCATGGAGGAGGAGGGGGGCCATGATCTCTCTGCACAAAGGGGAGGGGAGGGGGGGCGTGATCGCAGCTATGCTGTAGACCCGGCCGGCATTTCCAGTATCTCTCTCTGCACGAGGGGGAGGAGGGGGCCGTGATCGCAGACATGTTTGCTGCACACAGAAATCCGTCCGCATCTCCAACAGCGCCCCCTGGCTGTTTTTTTGTTGTTGTTTTTTTTCAGTACATCAATTTTAAGACACAGTCCTATTTCAGACACGTGAAAAAGGGAAAAAACCTGTGTCTTACAATCGAGAAATACGGTACATTACATAATAAATTACAATACAATACAACCATTCAGTGTCCTGTATGTAAGTATATCCATAGGGACATACATAAATACAGGGCCAATAAATGGACATTAAAAAATAAATCAAATACCAAAAAAATTCAAAAACCTGTAAAAGTCAAATCAAATACATTTCTTTTGTTTACTTACCATTAGATGGCCCACTCACCGAATTCCCGAGGAGCCGCATACTCTCGAACAAACAATCCACAGGTAATCATAAAATAAAAAACCCTTACAATCCAACAGTGTCTTCTTTTTTCTATTTGTAATCCATTCCGTCACGGGGATCTTCATCTGTCTTCTTCTTTCTTCTTCCGGCAACTCCTGGGGTCTTCTTGTCTTCGTGCGACACGCCCTGGTCCTTTTCTGCCTCTAGGCGGTCCGTCCTCCTCGGCGTCTGGCTCAAAAATGAGACGACATAGACTTTTATAGGCCTATGACGTCACATTTTCGTCATACGGTTCCCACGGCCCTGATTGGACCGTGAAAACCATATAAAAAGCCTATGTCGTCTCATTTTCAAGCCAGACGTCGAGGAGGAAGGACCTCCGGAAGAAGAAGAGGACCAGGGCGTGGCACAGGAAGATAAGAAGACTCCGGAAGAAGACAGAAGAAGACAAAGAAGAAAGAAGAACTCAGATGAAGACCCCCGGTATGGATTACAAATAGAAGAAAGAAGACACAGACACTTTTGGATTGTAATGGTTTTTATTATATGGTTACCTGGTACCTGTTGTTGGATTATTTGTTCGTGAGCAACGGGATTCGGTGAGTGGGTCATCTAATGGTAAGTAAACAAAAGAAATGTATTTTATTTAACTTTTACAGATTTTTTAGATTTTTCTTAATTTTATCCATTTTTTTTATGTCCATTAATTGCCCCTGAATTTATGTATGTCACTATGGATATACATACGTACAGGGACAGTCAATAGTTGTATTGAATGTTTATTTTTAATGTTATTAAAATGTTTGTTATGCTCTTTTATTGCACCTGTATGTATGTAAACTATAGATGGACATACATACAGGTATAATAAAAACTTGTTTGGCAAATGTTTGCTTGCCTTCTTTTGATGTTTTTTGATGTAATTTGCTGCTTTGTGTAAAATAATATATTGTATTAACAAGACATCATTCCAATGTTTCGGTCACCTTGATAAAGGTCCCGCACGCGGACGAAAACATTGGAATGATGTCTTGTTAATACAATATATTGTTTTGACAACCATTTGGAGTGCTGCCTCTGATATTCGTCATCATACGGTATCGTATTGCCTATATATATATATATATATATATATATATATATATATATAATATAATGGGCATGATGAAGCCACTGTACAAATGAATGGGTGAAGGGTGGGTATCGGGGCAGGGTGGCTTAACCCCTTAATTACCTTTGTGGTTATTAACCGATAAGGTGATTAAGGAGTTAAGTGATATCAGAATATATTTGCTATGTATTTTTTTGGAAACGGAGGACAGAGGGCCTTTGTTGACGGAGGGGATTCATATTGGGAGGTAAGTAGAACTCTATTTATTTTATTATGTTATTTAATGTGTTTAATAATGGACAAATAATCTATTATCCATCTGGATAATAGTTATTTTGACCATTACTGTACTGTATGTGTTGGGGGGGTGGGGGGAGGTATTGATTTATTTAAATGTAGGCCCTTGTTTTATTTTTTTGACATACAGGGTTGGTTCTTTAGGTCTGCGGAGACCTCTGGAGACCAAATGAGGACTCCCCGGACACCCACGGGTACCAGGCTGCGAACCCATGTGGGACACCTGCGGGGAACGACCGGGGGTCCCACAGCTGTGGGGGCCCTGTGGACATATAGGAACCATCCGAGGGCCCCCAGGCCCCCATGGGAACCACCTGAGGACCCTCAGACACCTGTGGGGCTGACCCAGGGACCCCCAGACATCCACGGGCCAACCCGTGGAGACCACATTTGTCACCCACGGTGACCTGCAGAGACCACCTGGAGGCCCACGGCGCCTGATGGGGACCACCTGTAGGCCTCCAGACCCTTTGGGCACCCCCCTCTTGAACACTGTGCGGCCTGCAGACACCCACCAGGACCACCGACGACTCCTGTGGGCCTGGGGTATTAACCCTGTATGTCAAATAATAAATCATGTTGTATGGGGGGGGGCACATGGGGTGGGTGGGTTATGTATTGTTTATTAAATACAGTAATGTTTATTGTGGGGCTGTGTATTATTTTGATTGTGGGTAGTGGGGATGGGGGAAGGGGTTGTTGTCCCCGAGGCTAGGTAGGTCTCCAGGGTGGGTAGTGGTTGAGGGTGGTTAGGCCTCACGGGTGGGGATAGTGGGGTTATTTAGGCCTCCTGAGTGAGTGGTGGGTGAGGGTGGGTTAACCCCTTAATGACTATAGCGGTTTATGACCACTAAGGTGATTAAGGGGTTAGGGGACATTAGCTTGGCTATTTTTATTCTTCAATATATGTTTTTCAGCACTCGAGGGCATGGACGATGATGAAGATGAGGATGGCCTTCTTCGAGGGTGCCGGACAAGGGTGAGTGCAAAATGTATTTATTTTATTTATTGTGATTAATGTAATTTTAATGGGCAAATGCATTATTATCCATATGTGGATAATAGTAATTTTGAGCAAAGAAATGGAAGCCGGCACACGGTCTTTCTAAAGGTGCAGTTTATTGTGCCACCAAACTGCACCTTTAGAAAGACCGTGTGCCTGCTTCCATTCCTTTGCTCAAGTACCTCTGGGATGTCTGGACCTCCCTGGACACAGCACACCGGCAAATAAGTACCCCCCTCCAGCACCTACCAGCGGTGTGCATGTGCTTCTATATGTAATAGTAATTTTGCCCATTACTGTAGTGTATGTGTTAGGTGGGGTGTATTTTTTTACAATCTTGTTTATTTTTGGGGGGCACACCATTGGTATCTCAGGCCCGCGGACGGTCGCGGGGACCTGTGGGGACCCTTGGACGCCCCCGGATACCCCTGGATGCCCACTGGGACCCATGGACACTCCCCCGGACACCCCCGGACGCACCCGGACGCCCACTGGGACCCTTGGACACCCACGTGGGGACCCCCGGACACCCGCTGAGCCCCGGGTCCTGTTGTATGGATGGTGTGTCTGTAAAAAGGTAAACAAAGAAACATTTTCTAAGTCCTGCTCCTTTTGCTGCTGTCTTTAGCTGGCGCGTTTGTCAGGCGCGTTTTTAAAGGCTGGTTCACTTAGCGCTGCTTAGTGAATCTCAAGTACTGGCAAAAATCAGCGCATTTGCCTGATCGGGCGCATTTTGTGCCGAGGGCTGAAAAAATGCCTTTTAAGGGCGATAAAGCGCTGTTATCACTGCTTAGTGAATCGCACTGCAACCTTTATCGGGCTTAAAGGGTACTTTGCGCTCTTTAAGCCACTTATCCTAGCTTAGTGAATTGGCCCCATTGTCTCTCTATCTGTGTCACCTGGAGCATTTGTGGTAGCTGTGCCAACTGTGGTATCAGTGCCACCACTTGCACCATCCCAACTCCATTCACACTGACTGAGTAATATATATGGTTAAGGTGTGGTCTGGCAAAATTATTATAGTAAACAATATTCTGTGTTTGTGTGTAAACTTTTTACTTCTATATCTTTCTATTTTGCTCAATTGTTGCCTTCTGAGAAAAAAAGAAAACCAAAACCAGTTTTTAAATCAATGAAAATTAGGTTTCATATTCTTAAAATGGTATGGTATCCTACAGTTTTATTTTGGTCACATTGGGGCTTTTAGTGCTTATTTTAAGTATCCTACTTTACTTTGCCCCAGTTTTCAGATGGCCACGTTTGCATTGAATTAATTTTAATGTACAGTAAACATGATGGAATTTACAGAAAGACTTCATGTTTTTTCCCTGACCCCAATTAATGGAAATCACACTGGATCCAGTGTATTACAGTTAGTGTACCGGTTTATTTGCCCAAAATGTAGGGTATCATGTGTGCATAAAGTCCTGTACTGCATGTGGTTAACTTTCGAGTTATCAATAATCGGCCTGGATAAATGAAGCTGCGATAAGGGAAAAAAGTGGTATTATACTATCGGAATCTATGATCCGCGATGAACTCGCCGCACTCGTCACTTACCCCAACCAGTGATCGGGATCCACGCTCCTTCCATCATCCATGACGCCTCTTCTCCTTCTCTTGGGACCAGCCGCCATGCTAGGTGTGCGTGCGCATCCCGCACCAAGGTTAATACTACTGTCTCTGGCCCCGCCTCCAGACTCCTCCCATGTGGTAACGTCATCAGTGCGCAGTGCGCACACATGGCGCGCGGTCAGCGCGAGCACGAGCCGTGTCATCTCTCCACCTCTGGGATCCTCCCCACACCTGTGTCCTGCACAGTATCCTCCTATCACATTCACTCTCTCTGAGGCGCCTCCTCCATCCTGTTACCTCATAGATCTCTGTGTACTATATATACTCAGCCGGCCCACTGGCAAATCGGCTGAGCATAAACCTTCCTATGTGCGAAGTGTTCACTGCTACCTTTTCTCCACAGTTTTCTCTTGTCCTCCGGTTCTTAGTTCCTCTGTTTCAGACCTCGGCTATTCTTCTGGACTCCGCTCTTCTAAACTCCTAACCTGGCTACCAACGATGATCCGGACCTCTCCAAACCCAACCTTTGCAAAGTACCATGACGATCCGCACTTCTCTGATCCTGACCACAGATAAGTACCTTCAATGATCCGCACCTCTTCAACCCCGACCTCGGCAAGTATCTCTGACCATCCATACCTATCCAACCCCGACCCTGCTACCTCGACCTATCTACACTCCAGATGCGCCCACGCGGCTGTGGGTTGGTGTTATATGCCAATCCCCATCTCGGCCTCGCAGTCACGCCTTGTTTATGGTGAGCACTCCATTACAGTATGCTCAGCCCCACAAACATGGACCCCACTGAGGTGGGTTGAGTCTTGAGCATGCATGCTAGCATGTTTTCTAAAATTGAAAAATATTTAGAACTGAATGACCGTCACATGGACACATTGCAACAGAACCTCCTGTCTCTTACTGACCATGCACAAGCCCCTCTTCCTAGTCCAATCCCTTCTGGGCCTTCTGCTGCAACTCTACCATCTATATCCATGACCTCGACATCAGAACCCCAACTTCAAACATCCAAACATTATAGTGGCGACCCCCATGGGTGCCGGGGCTTTTTGAATCAATGTTTTAAACTGTTCGAACTAATGCCTTCTCAATTCATTTCTCAAAGATCCAAGGCGGCGTACGTTATCTCGCTACTCACCGATGATGCCTTGGCCCGGGCTTCTCCTTTCTGGGAACAAAGATCAGACCTCTCTCAGGAAATCGTACAATTTACCCAGGAATTCTGCAGAGTCTTTAATACGCTGCTAATTCCCTTTTCCCCATTTCCCAGAGAAATCGCTCCATTTCTAGATACACTCTAGAGTTCCACACTATCGCCGCCCAGACCAGATGGAATAACAAGGCATTATCAGCTGCCTTCTAGCAAGGTCTCTCTGAGATAATAAAGGACGAGCTCGCTGCACATAAAAGCCGTACCGATCTCGAAGAACTCATCACCATATGTATCTGCGTTGATCAACGACTGCAGGATAGATGGTCCGAAAGGACCCGTCACAGGCAGCTCATTCCGAGATTCCCTTCTCACCATGCTGGTACAGCTGATCCTCTTCTGACAGATATTCCAACTTATTTAAACAATCAATAATTATATAAACACATAAACATATACATATGTTATGAATCCAAAAAAACAATGAATAAATAATTAATTATAATCTCACTAGACTAATGAAAAAGGATAAAAAACACAAATAAAATATAATAGTTAAAATAATAGTTAAAATATATAGGACAATATATAGGAAGGGAGGGAAGGGGGGGGGGGAAAGGAACGGGAAAGGGGGGGCAGAGCAGTGAATAAATTATCTTCACCCGGCGCGCGCTGTTCAGGCGCGCACCCGGGCAATATGGCGGCCGCGTGAGAGGATGCAGGGACCCGAGGACGCCAAGGACGGCGGGGAACCCCCAGAACCGCCGGAGGTGAGTGATGCTGGCGAGGGACGCGCGCCACGGCAGCGGGGGCAAATGCAGGAGCAGAGGAACCAGGGCGCGGACACCGCGATCCCTGAATCCTCACACTGCGGTCTAGCTGAAGTACCTGAGTGATACAATGTATCCAGCCTTCTTGTTATCCACTTAATGTGAAATTGGTGAAGTGCGTCTGCGGTTACCGATCAAAGCCAGCACAGATACATTGTATGCCCGCTTGTAACCCAGAACGATCATAGGTCAAACCGCAAACCACATCACAGAGCCCATTCAATTAAGTGGATAACTCGCGCTAGGAAAGAGCTAGCACTCTAATTTTTGGAGTGCAGCTAGTTTAAAGTGTACCATGAACATGTATATTGGTTTTATATTTGTAGCACATACAGAACCTACATATAAAAATAAACTATTTCAATGGTGTTTTAAATGTAAAGGCAGGAACCCTTTCCTGCCAGCCTGGCAATGAACCCATTAACATGCCCATATGTTATGGATGAATGAACTGAGGGATTTTTCATCTCCGTACTTCAAAGGGCACCTGTAACAGGGGAATTTATCCCTGTTCAGAATATGCCGCTAATCCAGCAGTGTGTTGGTTAATTGGATCCAGCAGTTAACCAACTTCACTTGGCTGATTAGAGGTTTGTTAGAAAAGCCTGCCTTTGAGACAGGAAGGGAGATTTCTTCCTGAGCTCACACCTGAGCTGAAGCAGGAAACAGACAGAGCAGAGGTTCCCGAGTGTCACAGGTGAGACTGACCGAGGGAACACAGATGTCTGGAGCTGACAAATAAGACTTCTAAACCTGGATGCTGATATATCCGGAGAAAAGGCAGCAACCCAGCAAACAGATAAGACTTTATTTTCCAATGACTGTTGTCTATATATATATATATCTATATGACTTGGGCTGATGAATCGCTTGGGTAGCCACCCAGTTAAAAAGGGCTGTAATATAAGCAGTGTTCGACAAACCTATACATTTGCTCGCCCTGGGCGAGTGGATTTAACCCCCGGGCGAGTAAATATTGGCCCAAGCAGCACACGTTTGTTACTAGGTGGCGAGTAGATTTTTTTGTGTGGCGAGTAGATTTTTTGGTGATTTGTCAACCACTGAATATAAGGATACATATATGCCAAAGTGGAGCAGGTTTTGTTTGGCTCACTATTTCTCATATGTTTGCTGTGTTTAAAGCGACAGGCACAATAAAGCCTTATTTTAATTTCACCTTAACCCTTTGCGGTCCAATTAATTTTTACTAAATGCGCCAGCAGGTCTAATTTAATTTTCGGAAAAAAAACCCACATATAGCTCAACCCCGTTATAGCGCGATCCGCACACACACTGCGCGCACTCGCACTGCACCCTGCGTGCGCACAGTTGCACCGCACCCTGCGCGCACACAGCACCGCACCCTGCATGTGCACAGTCGCACCGCACCCTGCGCGCGCGCAGTTGCACCCTGCGCGCACACAGTCGCATCCTGCACGCGCACAGTCGCACCCTGCACGCTCGCACCCTGCGCACTTGCACCCTGCGTGCGCACAGTCGCACCCTGCGCGCTCGCACCCTGCGTGCGCACAGTCGCACCCTGCGCGCACAGTCGCACCCTGCGCGTGCACAGACGCACCCTGCGCACGCACAGTCGCACCCTGCGCATGCACAGTCACACCCTGCGTGCGCAGTCTCACCCTGCGCGCTGGCACCCAGATGAAGCAAGTTAACCCTATCTTGCAAAACGCGTTGAGTGGAAGAGGAGGAGGCAATCCATTCCCGGTTTATCGTGACGCCAGACGCCGACTCCAGTCAAGCTGCACGAGAACCCCAGCGGACGCTTGTGGGGACCGTCAGAGACTGCCAGAGACAGAGGAGACGCACACCGGACAGCATTGGCTGTAAAGATACCCTTATGTGCCCTGAGTGGCAGTACAGAGTCTCTAGCTTGGCTACCAGTCAGTTCATCATCTGAAGCTGCTGCAGAACACCATTGGTCAAATCTAGGACACACTCCCTCATCCCTTGTGTTTTCTGACACATGCTTTTAGCAGACCGGGAAACAACTTCTGCCCTTTTTTGCATGCTACTGGCAAGTCTGGGATAGGTGGGAAAAATTGTTCCCACCGGAGGATTGGCTGGGTATGTTAAAGATAGGGCTCTTAAGCCTATATAAATGCCTGCAGCCCAGTCCAAGGGACTTCCATCTAAGATTCCCCTTATTCAACCAAGAGATGTCTAAGTTCCAGCGTCAGCGGTTCTGGAGTGTGTGGGGTTAACTACACCGTAACGAAGAATTGCACCCCTCTTCCAGAATTCATTTGAGCTGGGGATTCCTGAACGAATCCTGTAAGGACTTCATGAAATTATTCCTTCCTGCGGAGATATAGGGGTGGCAAGTTGTGCCCCTTGCCAAAGATTGTCACACGGCTCAAATCGCGCACCCACTTGCATGCTTGCATGGGTGTACAGAGACTTTGTTGCTAAGTCATTCGTTCCGTGGACATTTGATTTTGATTCCCCATCCCAGTAAGTGTTTTAAGAGCGATTGTGTGTTTGTCTTAAAAGGAAATAAATTACAATTTATTTTGCCTGCCTTGTTGTGCTCAATCCAGAATTCCGGTATTAATGTGTTGGTACTGTAAGACCTGGTCTACCGTGGCACTCCCGCTCCTGGGAAATTGCTCCTAAAGACTTTGTTTTTCAAGATTTTGTTCTGGAAACATTTTATTTCATTTGCCACTGTCCCAGTAACTGTATTTTGAGTGTAATTGTGTAACATTGTGTGTATGTCATTTCGTGGAATAAATTACAATTTATTTTACATCCTTCTTTTGCTCAATCGTATAATCTTGGTATTAAAAGATTTTAAAAGACCTAGTGCCTCATGCAGTAAGCGGCGCAAAGGCACTTTTCGCCCGTTTTGCGCCAAAAATGCTAACCTGATAAGGGGCAAAAACTTGGCGAAAAGCAAAAAAAACGCCAAGTTTGTTGGCGGGTTTTTTTCCCCGCCATCGGTGCGGCGCAACTAGCCATGTTTTGAAACCCGCTCAATTCTAGTAGTGGCGAGTAGCTTTGCTCCACTCTAGAATTGAGAATTGAGATTTTCACGGCAATCCATCTCGCCCCAAAAAATTGACAAGTTGCTGGGGAGAGGCTGCGGATGAGCGGCGGAATGGCACTTAGAAAAAATCAGGCCTTTTTCCTGCCTGGGATTGATGCCGGAGGTCTCTGGAGCTGATACCATTAATACCAGCACCGGAGCCCCCCGGCATGCATCCGAGGCAGGAAAAATGCATTTAAAGGCCACTTCATTACCTTAGCGGCTAACCACTAAGGCAATGAAGGGGTTAACCAGCCGTGCCAGGTTTATTGTGGGTAGCGGGGGTGGGTGAAGGGGGTATTTGGCCCTTGGTGGTTTTTTAGGGCTTGCGGGGGGGGGGGTTGCCGGTGCACTTAACCCCTTCATGACCTTAGCGGTTAATACCGCTGTGATGGGGAGGAAGGGGTTAATACCTGATTTGCTATGCATTACTGTGGTTGCCCTGTCCCAGACCTTTTGGTTCCCCATTTACAAACCATTCCCTGGCTGCCATGTGAAAAGACAAAATGCATTGCTCGCCATACCCTCTAACCGACACATGATGGCAGTATAGAAACTGACATTTCAATGAGCTGAAGGTATTTTTATGACCGAGCCTCAAAAAGGGTCTCACAGATTTAGAGTCTCCCTGTCTAAAAGGGTGTCAGTTATGAAAAGACCCAGATACCCATAAGTTATACACGGCCGGCATTCTGAGATATCACAGATGCCAGTCTATTGACATTTATTGGTCAAAAATCAGACGGAGCGGCACCAAGTTATGGGTGTAGTCCAGGTTTGCTAAGTGGCATGGGCGTCAACCTGACCCATGCGCACTGCCCACCGCACAGCCCTTTTGACCGGTCTTACTTTATGAACTGTGGGTAACTTGGTTATTCGTGGGGGTTTTTGTTCCCACGAGGGGATTGGATCCACATGTTAAAGATAGTTTTGGGCAGTCTATAACTGTGGCTCCCAAAGGTATCCCCAGTGTGATTCCTGAATTGTAATCCATGATGTAAAGATGCAAGACTTTGTTCCAGCACAGCAGCAACCAGTCCAGGAGTGAAGGGGTTAACAACAACATAACCACAGGACTTTTAAAACCAAGGCTGCATTTCTTGCACTGGCAAGCAAAGGACAATTTCTTTCGTTCCAAGGACAATTTATTTCGTTCCCTTATCCCAGTGAGTGTTGTTTTAAGTGTATTCTGCAGATGTCGTGTGTTTGTCTATTAAGGAAATAAATCACAATTTATTTTGCAACTTGTTCTGTTCAATCAAGTACCCAGAAATATAAATGTGTTGATAAAAGTTGGTGTCATTGTGACAACCGCTACGGTCATGAAGGGGTTAAGCCCTCCGCTACCCACCCGCAAGCCCTAAACAAACCACCGTTGGGGCTAATACCCACTTCGGCTACCCTCGCTACCCACAATAAAAAAAAATACACACACAACAGCCCCACACGAAATAAATAAATAAATAAATTATATATATATATTAAAAGGAATTTCAGTAGCACCACTCGTGAAATCAAGTATCAATAAAAAATAATAATTAATTATAAATTATTAAAGTGCAATAGTTATGTGCAATATATTACAATATAAATCAATCTAAAACATGTGACAAACAGTATATTTGGATATTAAAAAAATATATATGAAAAAAGGGGGAAAAAGTGATATAGGAATGTGCTGATAATCAAACAGGGAAAAAATGGGGATAGGATACAAAAAATAGAGTAAAGTCCAACCCTTAATGGAAATCCAGTGCAAAGTCAATGATGGGGTATATGAGATGCTGTTCAGGGATCCACGGCTGCTCTCAGAAGGAATAACCAATTCCAACAGGAAAACTATAGAAAAAGAAGAACAGAGAGCGTACCTCCCATAGTGCAAAACAGTACATTTAATAAATAAAAAGCACATGGGGATTAAGGACACTCACAAGGATAAGAGATAAAAAGGCAATTTGTGATATATATAATCACCACCAGCAAAGCCACACCGTCCAGGAACACATCTGGTTGGTACAGGGTCCCTCCGGTGTATCTGCAGCAGTAGTTGGTGATAAGGAACAAGTTCTGTCAGCGTCCGTGCAGTATAGAGATTTTTCAGCCTCAGATCAGCTCCATGCGCTCTCCGGCCGTAAAGCGCACACTGCGTGATGACGTAATGTCGTGGTTGCCTCCCTGACGCGTTTCGTCACGACAGTAACTTTTTCAAAGGGAATAATAGCTGAGGGGAGGGCTCGGTATATAAAGGAATGCTTTCAATCAAGTGGGAGTGGTAACAGAGCAACCAGTGGCCAATCGCCAGTGTCCAGACAGATTACCAAGGCACTGGCGATGGGCCAATGAGAATGACCCTTCCAAACCCATTAACACAAGTATACAGTGCACTTGGATATACATAGAGACAAGATACGAATATATATATATATACTCCATGCAATATAACCAATCTTAGCCACTGGACAAGACAGGTGTACTGTATGTGTTAAGGATAACAAAGCTGTTGCACATATTTTCACTAAGAGAATTATACACAATATAATGAAAATGAAAGTTAAAAACCCACAATGTTATAAATATCTTTGTCCATATATAGGTACTGATATCAGCAATTAAACATATAACAAGAGTAAATTCATTATTAAAGGAGAACCCTAATTAAACAACACTTATTTAAACAATCAATAATTATATAAACACATAAACATATACATATGTTATGAATCCAAAAAAACAATGAATAAATAATTAATTATAACCTCACTAGACTAATGAAAAAGGATAAAAAACACAAATAAAATATAATAGTTAAAATAATAGTTAAAATATATAGGACAATATATAGGAAGGAAGGGAAGGGGGGGGAAGGAAGGGGAAAGGGGGAGGGGAAGAGGGGGGGAATGAGGGGAAGGGAATGCACTATGGAGGGGGAGAGGGGAATAAACTGTATTGAGTTCCCCTCCTTCCCCCCCCCCTCCTTTTCCCGCATCCCACCTTCCCCGGCCCCCCCTTTCCCCTTCCTTTTTCCCCCCCCTTCCCTCCCTTCCTATATATTGTCCTATATATTTTAAATATTATTTAACTATTATATTTTATTTGTGTTTTTTATCCTTTTTCATTAGTGAGGTTATAATTAATTATTTATTCATTGTTTTTTTGGAATCATAACATATGTATATGTTTATGTGTTTATATAATTATTGATTGTTTAAATAAGTGTTGTTTAATTAGGGTTCTCCTTTAATAATGAATTTACTCTTGTTATATGTTTAATTGCTGATATCAGTACCTATATATGGACAAAGATATTTTTAACATTGTGGGTTTTTAACTTTCATTTTCATTATATTGTGTATAATTCTCTTAGTGAAAATATGTGCAACAGTTTTGTTATCCTTAACACATACACCTGTCTTGTCCAGTGGCTAAGATTGGTTATATTGCATGGAGTATATATATATATATTCGTATCTTGTCTCTATGTATATCCAAGTGCACTGTATACTTGTGTTAATGGGTTTGGAAGGGTCATTCTCATTGGCCCATCGGCAGTGCCTTGGTAATCTGTCTGGACACTGGCGATTGGTCACTGGTTGCTCTGTTACCACTCCCACTTGATTGAAAGCATTCCTTTATATACCGAGCCCTCCCCTCAGCTATTATTTCCTTTGAAAAAGTTACTGTCGTGACGAAACGCATCAGGGAGGCAACCACAACATTACGTCATCACGCAGTGTGTGCTTTACGGCCGGAGAGCGCATGGAGCTGATATGAGGCTGAAAAATCTCTATACTGCACGGACGCTGATAGAACTTGTTCCTTTTCACCAACTACTGTTGCAGATACACCGGAGGGACCCTGTACCAACCAGATGTGTTCCTGGACGGTGTGGCTTTGCTGGTGGTGATTATATATATCACAAATTGCCTTTTTATCTCTTATCCTTGTGAGTGTCCTTAATCCCCTTGTGCTTTTTATTTATTAAATGTACTGTTTTACACTATGGGAGGTGCGCTCTCTGTTCTTCTTTTTCTATAGTTTTCCTGTTGGAATTGGTTATTCCTTCTGAGAGCAGCCGTGGATCCCTGAACAGCATCTCATATACACCATCATTGACTTTGCACTGGATTTCCAATAAGGGTTGGACTTTACTCTATTTTTTGTATCCTCTCCCCATTTTTTCCCTGTTTGATTATCAGCACATTCCTATATCACTTTTTCCCCCTTTTTTCATATACATATTTTAATATCTAAATATACTGTTTGTCACATGTTTTAGATTGATTTATATTGTAATATATTGCACATAACTATTGCACTTTAATAATTTATAATTAATTATTATTTTTTATTGATACTTGATTTCACGAGTGGTGCTACTGAAATTCCTTTTAATATATATATATAATAATATCTCTATATATATATATATATATATATAATCTAATAACTAATTACATAGTAAATAAGTATAAACTAAATTTATAAGAAGAAGCACAGACTCGGTGTATTGATTGGACTGACAATGAATCTCTTCTTGTTCTAAGAATTGCACAGTGCCCATCAAAAGTATATGCGGGGTTGCTGCTCCTAAAGAAGATAAGGTAACTTTGCCCGAGGTTTACACCGATTTTCATGATGTTTTTTTCAAAGCAAGATCAGAGCTTCTGCCACCTCATCACACCTTGGTTCAGTACCTCCTAGGGGAAGCTCATACCCACTTTCCCTCCCAGAGACTAAAGCCATGAAGTACATTCAAGAAAATTTACTAAATGGGTTAATTCAGAAATCTTCTTCCCCAGCCAGAACAGGCTTCTTGTTCGTGAAGAAGGATGGATTTCTACGACCTTGTATCAATTATAGAGCTCTTAACAAGATCACCATCAAAAACCGTTACCCCTTGCCATTGATTTCGGAACTCTTCGATCGCCTGCAAGGGTCCACCATCTTCACCAAACTGGACCTACGTGGGGCCTACAATTTGGTAAGAATTCGCCAGGGTGATGAATGGAAAGCGACTTTCAATACTTGAGATGGTCATTATGAATACCTTGTCATGCCCTTCGGTCTCTGTAATGCCCCCGCCGTCTTCCAAGACTTTGTTAATGAGATCTTCAGGGACCTGCTTAATCAGTTTGTTATCATCTATTTGGATGACATTATGATTTTTTCTAAGTCTTCACAGGAACACATCGGTCATGTCAAAAATTTACTGTTACGCCTACATGAAAACCATTTGTTCGCCAAGCTGTAAAGTGTCAGTTCCTCCAAACCTCCACGGCATTTCTCGGATACATCATTTCTGACACTGGTCTCACCATGGATCCAGCTAAGGTGAAGGCAGTCCTGGATAGGCCTCGTCCTCCTACTCTGAAGGCTATACAGTGCTTTCTGGGCTTTGCGAATTACTACCGCAGGTTCATTCATTTCTCTTCTGCGGTAGCTCTCATTACAGCCTTAATCAAGAAAGTTGTGAATACTACTTCATGGTCGCCGGCGCTTAGCCAAGCCTTCGATCATCTGAAAACCACCTTTGTTTCTGCACCAATCTTTATACATCCGGATCCCAAACTACCGTTCACCTTGCAAGTGGTTGCATCAGATGTCGGGTCCGGAGCTATTCTGTCTCAGAGAAGGACACCTCAAGCCAGACTTCATCCGTGTGCCTTTTTCTCAAAAAAAAATTCTCCAGCTGACCAAAATTAGGACGTTGGTAACCATGAACTTCTAGCTATCAAGTTAGCACTAGAAGAATGGAGACATCTTTTTGAAGGCACGGAGAATCCTATCACTATTCTGACTGACCACAAGAACTTACTCTACATCGAGAGCGCTCGTTGACTAGGGGCTCGGAAATCCCGGTGGTCGCTTTTCTTTTCCCGTTTCAATTACATTATTTCCTTCCTACTGGGTTAAAAAAATGTCAAAGCCGATGCCCTCTCCCGTCAGTTTTTGGTGGACAACAAAACCAAGGATCGTCAGGAAACCATACAGTTGTGTGAAAAAGAAAGTACTCCCTCTTTGAATTCTATGTTTTTACATATCAGGACATAATAACAATCATCTGTTCCTTAGCCGGTCTTAAAATTAGGTAAATACAACCTCAGATGAACAACAACACATGACATATTACACCGTGCCATGATTTATTTAACAAAAATAAAGCCAAAATGGTCAGGTTAGGGATCGAAAAGTCGTACGATACCTTTGTAATCGAAATAATGTACAGACAATACACAATTACAAATGTATGTATTAATGCTTGTAAATCAAATTCCAACCCTGTATTGTATACTTTGCATGCATCTCTCAATAAAATTCAAGTTATAAAAAATAAAAATAAAGCCAAAATGGAGAAGCTGTGTGAAAAACTAAGTACACACTGCTTCCATAGGAATTAGATGCTAAGTAGCAGACAGGTGCTGCTAATCAAATGCCCCTCATTAATTGATCATCAGCAAGTGTGACCACCTCTATAAAAGCTGAAGTTTTAGCAGTTTGCTGGTCTGGAGCATTCAGGTGTGTGTTAACACAATGCCAAGGATGAAAGACATCAGCAATGATCTTAGAAAAGCAATTGTTGCTGCCCATCAATCTGGGAAGGGTTAAAAGGCCATTTCCATACAATTTAAAGTCCATCATTCTACAGTGAGAAAGATTATTCAAAAGTGGGAAATATTCAAGACAATTGCCAATCTTCCCAGGAGTGACGGCCCAGCAAATTCACCCCAAGGTCAGACCATGCAATGCTCAGAGAAATTGCAAAAAAAAATACATGATTTACATCTCAGACTCTACAGGCCTCAGTTAGCATGTTAAATGTTAACGTTCCTGACAGTACAATTAGCAAAAGACTGAACAAGTATGGTTTGTTTGGAAGGGTTACCAGAAGAAAGCCTCTTTTCTCTAAAAAGAGCATGGCAGCTTAGGTTTGCAAAGTTGCATCTGAACAAACCACAAGACTTCTGGAACAATGTCCTTTGGACAGACAAGACCAAAGTGGAGATGTTTGGCCATAATGCACAGGGCCACATTTGGCAAAAAAACAAACACAGCGTATCAGAACAAACACCTCATACCAACTGTCAAGAACGGTGGTGGAGGGGTGATGATTTGGGCTTGTTTTGCAGCCACAGGACCTGGGAACCTTGCAGTCATTGAGTCGACCCTGAACTCCTCTTTATACCAAAGTATTCTAGAGTCAAATAAGGCCATCTGTCCGACAGCTAAAGCTTGGCCGAAATTGGGTCATGCAACAGAACAATCATCCTAAGCACACCAGCAAATCTACAACAGAATGGCTGAAAAAGAAAATAATCAATGTTGCAATGGCCCAGTCAAAGTCCAGATTGAAACGCTGTGGCTGGAACTTTAGAGAGCTGTGCATAAAAAAATGCCCACAAACCTCAATGAACTGAAGCAACGTTGTAAAGAAGAGTGGGCCAAAATTCCTCCACAACGATGTGAGAGACTGATAAAGTCATACAGAAAACGATTACTTCAAGTTATTGCTGCTAAAGTTGTTTCTACAAGCTAGTGAATCATAATTTGTGCTTAGTTTTTCACACATGGCTTCTCCATTTTAGCTTTAGTTTTGTTAAATAAATCATGACACGGTGTAATATGTCATGTGTTGTTGTTCATCTGAGGTTGTATTTACCTAATTTTAAGACCTGCTATGGAACAGATGAATGTTATTATGTTCTGATATGTAAAACCATAGAATTCAAAGAGGATGTACTTTCTTTTTCACACCACTGTACTTCCCTCTGAATACATACTTTACATACTTACATATTACATACATACTAACACCTTCGATGCCTTGAGAGAGATCGTACAAAATCAGTCCCACATCCCAGAAGGTCTCGAAGTCCCTCAGGGGCGATTCTTTCCTCACCACCTCATCGGAGGAAGGTTCTTGAATGGGGTCATTCTTCCAAGTCATCTGGACATCCTGGCACTAGAAGAACCACCAATCTTGTGGAGCGGACCTTTTGGTGGCCCAGAATGCACATTAAGGAATTTGTTGATGTATGCTCAGAATAAGACTCCTCAGAACAAACCACCAGGACTTCTTCGACCTCTTCCCATCCCGGACCATCCATGGACACACCTGTCCATGGACTTCATAATAGAACTGCCTTCTCTAAAGGGATGAACACCATCTTAGTAGTAGTAGACCATTTTGTCTAAGCAATCCCACTTTATCCCATTGAAAGGTCTTCTCAATTCTCCATAACTGGCAGACATCTTTGTCAAATACATTTTCCACCTCCATGGGGTGCCGCAGTCACAGTTTATTTCGAAGTTCTGGCGTTCCTTCTCACAGCAAATAGGTATATCTTTACATTTTTCTATGTGTTATCATCCCCAAATCAACGGTCAGACAGAGCGAACCAACCAGTCATGGGAGCAATATATTCTCTGTTTCCTCTCAGACATCCAGGATGTCTGGACTGGACTGACCTTCTTCCTTGAGCCGAGTTCACGCACAACAATCTGCACAATGAATCCACCATGTAGTCGCCCTTCTTCATTAATTATGTTTTTACCTGTCTCTTCTACCCATCACACACCCAGTTCTGGGGTACCAGCAGCAGGCAACAGAATTTTTTGGCTACAGAATTCATGGAAAAGAATCCAGCAGAATCTTACCAGGGCAACTTCTAGACAGAAGGCACCGGGAGATCGTCACCATAGGAGCATTCAAGAGTTCAACCCGGGAGACAAGGTGTGGTTGTCTTCAAAGAATATCTGCCTCAATGTCCCCACGCTAAAATTAGCACTAAGGTTAATCTGACCTTATTCTGTTCTGGAGAAGATCAACCCAGTGGCATACTGTCTGCACCTTCCTCCTTCTATGAGGATTCTGTCTTTGTTTCATGTCTCCCTGCTGAAGCCGACCATCAGGGATCCTCGCTTCCTTGGTTCATCCTCGTCTCCGGCTCCTCTCCTTGTACAGGGCTACAGGAGTATGAGGTCCAGTTTATCTTGGACTCCAGAATTTCCAGGGGGTCGATACAGTATCTCGTACACTTGAGGGGATTTGGACCCGAGGAACAGTCTTCATGCCCCCAGGCTTGTCCGGCTTTTCCACGCCAAATATCCGCACAAGCCCTCCCTGAGACACATGTTTTAGTAAAAAAAAAAAAGTGTGTTTGCCGAGCCCGCGCATTTTATGTGAAACTTCTTTGTCTTTTGTCACTATTTTGTCACAGAAATTGTATTTGAGATGGTGATGTTTTTAATTAAAAATTAAAAATAAAAAATGGGGATGAAGAAAAAACTGATTTCCCCATGACGTCCAAGATGGAGCTCGTCGCAGAAGATGGCGGTGCAACACGAGGCAGATGGAGTCCACGGTGACACGCAGGAGCCGGATGGCAGGTCTGGGCGGGAGCCGGGAGAGCGCGCGAGCACCTCTGCATCAGGAGAAGGCCGGATCCAAAATGGCGGCGGCCCGGAAAGACGTCAGCAGGAAGGAGGTGGAACCGGCAAAACAGACGCCATCTTGGAGGAGGCAAGGAGAAACAGAAGGACCCGAGAGGTGGCCAAGACGCGCCGGAACGGGGAAATCGAAAAGGCCCACACCGGCATGATTTAGACAGTCCCAGCTCTCGGCGGGCAAATTTAAACAGATCAAAGCTGCGGAGGACAGCAAAAGACGGCAACGGATAAGAGGAGAAGGTTTGGGAGGTAGCGGGATAGAGGAGGAAGGTGGAGAGAGGTACAAGGGCATAGGAGGAATTGAGAGGAGGGGAAAAGGGGGGTCCCAGATAGTTTAAAGGGAATGAGGGAAAAGAGGAAGATAGCACTGAAGCGACGGAGACGAAGGAAGATGCAGGTAAGATCAGAAAGAGATGATAGGAGGTTATTGGATAATTGAGGGAAAGAGGAAAGTAGGATTAAGGTAGGATAAGGCAGAAGATAGAGAGAAGGAGCAGGTAGGCAGGATAAAGAATAGATAGAACGCAGGGGAAAGATTAGGTTAACAAAGAAAGTAGAGGGTTCAAGTACAGTAGCGACATTGCTTATTGAAGCAAAAGCCGCCGGCTCCATGCGGCTGGGAAGCGGGTAGCCGCGGCGCGTGGCGGCGCACTGTGACGTCACAGTAACATGCGCGCCCGGCTTCCCTGTCTTCCCCGGCTTCCCCAGGCTTCCCCGACACCCCTGGAGATCAAATGAAGGTAAGCGGGGGTGCGGGGAAGCAGAGGGGCAGAGCAGGAGCCGGGTACGGGGTCGGGAAGGGAGGTAAATTGCGCGCGAAGTGGAGGGGGGGTGCGTGGGGGAAACGCGGCGGCGCGCGGTTGTTACTGGCGGCAGCTGGGGTAGATCTCGGCGTGACGTCGTGATTTAGTGCAATAAACAATGTCGGTGCTGTATGTAGATAGAGGGGGGAGAAATCCGAGGGGGGCACCGTTAGAGGAAGGAGAGACGAAGGTGATAGAATAGGAAGGGGGAGGTAGATAAGAGAGAGGTAGAGGGAACGAGGGAAGCAGAAGGTACAAGCAGGACATACTAGGAAAGGAAGAGAGGATGGAACCAGGAGTGGGGAGAACAAAGTAAGTGACGGGGTGGCAACGAGAACGTAAGCTAAAGAAGAAGATATGACAAAGAGAGAGAGATGAGAAGGAGATAGAGAGAGACAGAGGTAGGGCATGAAGCTGGGAGGTGTAAACACACAGAGGAGTATCAAAAGGGGACATTAAGGAAAGAGGCAAGCTAGGGACAATTAAGGGGATCGCTACACAAGAGCAACGATGAAGCCCCTAGGAAAGGGGCAAGGGGACGATTGAGACCTGGTAGTTTAGCCAAAATTAGGTAGATAGCATGATTTAGTTGTTAAAGGGAGGCGAGGAGGGAGCAGCTGGGGAAGCCTGCTCCGAAGTCTGCATGGGCCTGGCGCCAAAGTGGGGGAGCAGAACCCCGGGGCGCACTGGCGCGACCTTTTGGGTTAGATGCTCAGGGAGGGGTGTTCAACATCACGCCTCAAGTCTGGACATCCGGCACAAGAGCCATAAATCCAGAGGCGGACAATCGGCGAAAGGAGAGATGCAAGAGAACGCCGACAAATGCTAATTGTTATTGTCTGTTGTGTTGTGTATATGTCTACCCCCCCCGTCCCTTGGTGTTTGTTCCCTTCCCCCTATCCTTTCAGAGGTGCCCGGAGAGAGCCGAGCGGGCGGAAAAAGCAGGAGACCCACGAAGCTACGTCAGAGGGCCCGGCACAGTTCTACAAATGAGTAAGGACATAGTGTTAGTATCACATAATGTTAAAGGCCTTAATAGTCCTGCTAAAAGGAGAGTCGCATTTAGAGACTACAGACGCAAAGGTGCAGAAGTGCTCTTCTTACAGGAGAACCACTTTTCCCAAACCAACTTCCCCAAATACCTCAATAAAGACTTTAGGACTCACTTCCTGGCCTCAGCGTGAGTAAAAAAAGAGAGGGGTCGCCATCCTAATTCACAATCATATACCATTCAGACATGACAGATCATATAGCGACAGAGAGGGGAGATATCTGATAATCACAGGCACCATTAGGGAGTATCCAATAACATTGGCTACAATTTATGCCCCAAACGACAACGCGACATCTTTTTTTAGTAGTTTCTTCAATAAGCTAAGTAAAGTCGCAAAGGGGAACATCGTAGTGGCAGGTGACCTGAACAGAGTTCTCAATCCAAACCTTGACCGTTGCACAACCACTAACAAATCACTCAGACAGGACGTATTAACTTTGACAAAAGGCCTCACAAGTTGTCAGCTTATAGACATATGGAGAGAGCAACATCAAGGAGTACGCGAGTACACGTTCTACTCCCACCCCCATAACACATACAGCCGGATAGACTACTTCCTAGTATCCAATAGATTGGTCCCTGGGGTCTCTCGCTCAGAGATCCATGATATTTCATGGTCTGACCACGCACCTATAGAGCTGCGGTGCACATTAGTTCCGCTGGACAGACCTAGAGCGAATTGGAAACTAAACGAGATCCTCTTAAAGATCCCAGACCTTGGGCGGGAGGTGGGGGGAAAAATTACAGAATATTTTGAGGAGAATGAGGGAAGCGTGCCGTCACAAGACACATTGTGGGAAGCTCATAAGGCAACCCTCAGGGGAATATTGATGAATCTGGCCGCCAAACGGAAACGGGAAAGAGAGAAGAAAACTAAAGAGTTAGAAACACAAATAGCTGAGCTCTCTGCCCTGCACAAACTTAATAAGCGGGATCACACGCTTAAACAACTTTTAGATGCCAAAATTAAACTTAATCTTCTCCTCACCTCCCAGGCTGAGAGGGAAATGGCGTGGTCGAAGCGTAAATTTTATGAAAAAGCGAACAAACCTGATACACTCCTTGCCAATAAGCTAAAAAAGAAGCTTCAAAATTACTCTATTCACGCAATTCGGAACCAAAGGGGAGACCTTACCTCCATACCTGGGAAAATAGTAGAGGAATTCAAAATTTATTATGAAAAACTATATAATGGAGACAAGGTCACCCACAACACTAAGACGGGTGAGTTATTAAACACCTTCCTGAAAGAGGCAAAATTACCAACCTTAGGAAGGGCTGAGAGAGAAGCGCTACAGGCGGACTTTACCTTGGAGGAAATTTTGGAAGTCATCAAAGCATTAAAACCGGCTAAGGCGCCGGGACCAGATGGCTTCTCTAATTTGTATTATAAGAAGTACGCCAAAATTCTAGCCCCACATATGCTAAAATTATTTAACGGCGTACTAGAGGGGGCCTCCTTCCCAGCACAAATGCTTCAGGCGTCCATCTCGGTGATCCACAAACCCGGAAAGGACCCGGCAGACTGTAAGAGCTACCGGCCCATTTCACTGATTAATTCTGATATCAAAATCTACTCCAAACTTATAGCGAACAGGGTGGGTAGTGTCCTTCCCGGGTTAATCCATGCAGATCAGGTGGGGTTTATTGGAGGAAGGCAAGCGGCAGACAACACCAGAAGAATCATTGACTTGATTGATCTGGCCCAAAAGAAAAATACACATTCTATGGTGCTAAGTCTGGACGCGGAGAAAGCCTTTGACAGAATAGACTGGCCCTACCTAACGGAGACTCTGAAGGCATTTGGCTTTGGAGGACGCCTAATGCGGGCCATCATGGCACTGTATGAGGGCCCAGCGGCGAGAGTGAGGCACCAGGGTTTTCCTTCTGAGCAATTCCATATAAAAAGTGGAACGAGACAGGGATGCCCGCTGTCGCCGTTGCTGTTTGCCCTTTGTATAGAGCCCTTGGCGGCGCACATTCGTAATAGCCCAGATATAACAGGCATTTCAGATGGAGAGCAAGAGTATAAGGCCGCTCTGTATGCGGATGATGTTATCCTAACACTATCTAAACCGCTCACGTCCCTTCCTAATGTATTTGAAATTCTGGGCAAATTTAACCATATTTCTGGCTTTAAGATTAATCAGTCTAAATCAGAAGCCCTCAATATAAATCTTCCCAAAGAAGTTGAAAAACTGATTGATCTCAACTTTAATTTTAAATGGCAACCCTCCGCTATCAAATATTTAGGGGTATATCTTACACGGGACTACAAAACTTTATATAAGGCAAACTTTCCCAGGTTAATAAAGGCGCTGGGGGAGGATCTCGGAGTGTGGGCAAAAGGGGGCATCTCATGGATTGGAAGGATACACTGCGTGAAGATGAATCTCCTCCCAAGGATGTTATATCTTTTCCAGAGCCTACCTATACCATTGGTCCACTCTGACATCCTCTCTCTTCAGTCAGCAATAATGAAATTCATTTGGAATAAGAAAAACCCAAGAATTGCTAAGGGTATTTTGACGAGACCCACAACCAGAGGACGGCTAGCGGTACCTTGTTTGTTCGCTTACTACAAAGCGGCTCAATTGGCCCAAATTCTTCAATGGCACACAGACCCAAGCCTTAGGAGATGGGTAGAGTTGGAGAAAAAGTGTTGTGCACCAATTGACATCCAAACGCTGATCTGGTTGCCCAAGGGAAGGGCACGTCAGATCGGCACGCCGCTACAGACCATTGCCAATTCTATTCGGGTGTGGGAGGCCACCAAATTTAGTTGTAAATTAACCACAAAGGCATCACTCATGACGCCAATCATCGGCAACCCTGATTTCGCTCCGGGCCTGAACAGTAAAAACATGAAGTACTGGACACAAGCGGGCATTACCCGACTTAATGATCTGAGGGACAGGATACATATACAATCATTTGAACAAATCAAATCCGCAAAAAATATCCCAAATACAGAATCTTTTAGGTACCTCCAGATCAGAGATTTTTACAACAAAACTCCAATTAGACCAGCACGTACTAATTTCGAGCAGCTGTGTTCCAGAGATACGGACACAAGGGGACTCACATCTAGAATGTACAGGGAGGTGGTCTGTCCGAAGATGACAAGCGAGACCCGGTTACACTACATTCGACAGTGGGAGACTGACTTAGGGGAGACGCTAGAGGACGAGGAATGGGAGCAGATCACACAAGCAGCAGCTAAAAGCTCCATCTGTACCACACTAAAGGAGAACGCGTATAAGGTCCTGATGCGGTGGTACTACACCCCATCTAGATTAGCTAAATTTGTTAGGGGCTACTCCCCGCTCTGCCCAAAACAGTGCGGGGAGGTGACTGACTTGCGACACATGCTGTGGTCCTGCACAAAAGTGGCCCCGATTTGGGAACAGATTAGAGATTGGTTACAGCGGATTCTCGGTTGGGAGATCCCCCTGGACCCGTGGTTGTTCCTACTGGGCAGGCGGGTCCAGGGTATGCCAAATGCGACGCACAAATTAATCGCGCATTTTGCAATAGCCACTAGATGCGAGATCGCAGCATTATGGAAGCAACCAGTAATTCCAGTTATCCCCAAGATTCGAAATCGGATTTGGCACGTTTGCCGGATGGAACAATTAACGAGTTTGGTTAATGACACCGGCACAAACTTCCTAAAAGTCTGGTCGCCTTGGCTGACACAGACAGACATCCCCGGGGTGGATGCCACCGCAATCCTGCTATAATAGGTACAGGCGCGTTCTCCTCTAGGGGTCAGAGTCCAGACGACGAATAGCGACGAACAGGTAGGTGACAGCCCCCAGGGTAGCAATCCAACACACCTAGTCTATAGGGATAACTCGGCATACTCGAGATGGAGACAATGAGGGATATCTACAAAGATAAGAAGCTCATAAGAGACTATACGTCGGTAGGCATACCCGGAGAAAACCCCTCCCCCCTTCTCCCCCCCTCCCTTGTCCATCGTCTAGTCTGTCTTGTTTGTCCTATATGTTTGCTTCTTGTTCCATATTGAGGCAGTTCAAATAGTCTAATGTATGATATAAAAACTTTATTGGGATGCTTTAATACAATGGGCTGTGATACAATGTAAGAATCTGTGAACCCAATAAAGAAAAATTTGAAGTTGAAAAAAAAAAAAATTCAAAACACAATTTCAGTGCCAAAACACAAAGAATTTTGACTTAGAACTCATATTTAAGCTATTTGCTCTTCTATATTTATAGTAACTGTGAATTCCTCGTGTGTGTGTGTGTGCATCACTGTGTGTGCGCGTCACTAAGGGTGTGTGTGCGTCAGTCAGTGTGTATGTGTGCACTTGAGTCAGTGTGTGCGCGCGTCAGTGTGTGTGCGCACACATCAGTCAGAGTGTGTGTGCGCACGCATCAGTCAGTGTGTGCGCACGTGCACCAGACAGTGTGTGTGCACGTTCGTCAGTCAATGTGTGTGGCAACGCGTCAGTCAGTGTGTGCGTGCGTGTCACTGTGTGTGTGTCATTCAGTCAGTGTGTGTATAACTGTGTGTCAGTGTGGGTGTGTGTGTGTGTGTCAGTCAGTCAGTCAGTGTGTATCGTGTATCACTGTGCATCTTAGTGGGTGTCAGTGTGTGTATGTGACTGTGTGTGTGTCAGTGTTTGTGTATTCCAAGTGTGGCGCTCAGCATGTCCTGCAGCTTCTCCCAGCGCTTCCGCCCCTCTCCCTGTGAGGACAATGCGCTCAGTGCTCTCCCCCCCCCCCACACACACCCTCTCCAAGCAATGGGGACACAGCGCAATAAGCGCTCTCCCCCCTCCCTCTGAGCTATGAAGACACAGCACACTCAGCGCTCTCCCCCTCCCTCCGAGCTATGGGGACACGGAGTGCTCAGCGCTCTTCCCCCTCCCCCCTTCGGCGGTCCTGAGGGGATATAGCATGCTCAGCGCTCTCCCTCTGGTGGTCGACGGTGCTGCCAGGGCATGACACGCTCTCCCCCCACCTCTCCTCCTCCCCTCTCCTCCTTGTTACCGTACACGATCTTTCTGAGTTCCCCCGAACCGGAGCAATCACCCCTATCTCCTCCCCCTGGCAGAGATATGGGGACACAGCTCCCGGATCTCGCAGCCTCCGTCCAAAGAGGAGGAGATCTCCGGGGACCGGGGGCAGTGAGTGTGTGTGAGTGTGAGTATGTGTCATCATCCTCCTCTCCGATGACTTGTGGGAGCAGGCAACACTGACCTCGCTGATGGCCTCTTCTGCCAGCAGTGTCATTGTAAGGATCTGCGCTCCGGGTATACCCGCTTCCAGCGCCTCCTTACCTTTATTACAGGCCATTCGGGCACCCGGCGGCGTCCCTCGCCACTGGCGGCTGCCCCTGCACATCCCGTTCATGCGCGTCACCCCTACGGGCGTGGGCGGACCCAGGCTGCCATTAATTGGTGCTGGGCGTCAGACTCCGCCTCCTCTGACGCGGCGCACGCACATTGCGTGTCTCTGCCCTTGCCCCATCAGCTATGCCTCCTAGGTCCTCCTTCCCTTTCTGTTCCTTCCCTTGTCCATCCCTCCGCTCCTCCCCTTGCTCAGACCACTCCCAAAGCCTCCGGTAATTCTCTCCTATCTGGGTCTTACTCGGGCCGCTCCGCAATCCCTCCCCTCACTCTGATTGGTCCCAAACTCTCACACTCTGCTCTCCTATCAAGTCCTTCTTCGGGCCGCTCCTCTGTCACTCCCCTTCCACTGATTGGACCCAGACCCCTATTTAGTCCCCCTTCACCATTTCCTCTTTGCTCTGCATAGCTTCTGTACCTTGGTGCTGTCTGCTGTTGCCTGGCCTCTGTTGTCTTACAGTGTCTGTTCCTGTCCCTGGAAATTCTGCTGACCTCCCTGGATTTGACCTTTTGCTTTGGACTCTACTACGCTGCTCTCTGGTACCCTTTGGACTTCGCTTTGGACTTTCTACGCTGCAGACTTCTACAACCCCTGGACACGGCTCACGGACAATCGACTACGCTGCTCTCTCCACTCTACGACCCAGGCTTACGGACACTCAACTACACTGCTCTCTCCAATCCACGACCATTGCTTACGAACTTTATCCTTCTTCGCCGCAGCTGTCAAGTACGGTATCGTGTAATACTTCCACACCCCGGTTTACTGTCAGTTGTGTGGTATTACACCTTTCCACCTCAGTTCCGGGGTCTCGTCTGGCTTGTGGGCAGGCCGAGCGTTACATTATGCAGAGCCCAACAGACCCAGACCCCCCTGAGGTGGAAGATACCTTAACCACCATTTCCAAACACTTTAACTTTTTGGATAACCAAGTCTCTTCCCTTAACCAGCAAGTTAATACCCTCTCTCTTCAGATTCCCCACGGCAATGTTCCCACTTCCTCTTCCATAGTATCCCGTGAAGGAACAGGGTCCTCGGAGTTGCGGATTCCTACGCCCAGTAAATACGCAGGGGATCCGCTTGCATGCCACGGTTTCTTAAACCAGTGCGAGATACATTTCGAACTGTCACCTTCTCGCTTCCCCACGGCTCGTACTAAGGTAGCTTATGTGTATTCCCTTCTCACCGGGGATGCCCTGGCATGGGCTTCACCAATCTGGGAGTTGAAACCTGAACTCACTTACAACTTTTCTAATTTCAAAAAAGAATTTTGTTTAGTCTTTGACACCCCAGGACACAGTGATATGGCGGCGTCCTCCTTGTTCCATATTTCGCAGGGTCGGAGATCAGTGGCATGTTACGCTCTGGAGTTCCGGACAATCGCAGTAGAGACTGATTGGAATGATGGGGCTCTCTCCACCGCCTTCTGGCAGTGGCTTTCGGAAACCTTAAAGGACAAGTTGGCGGCTCGTGAATAACCATCCTCACTAGAGGCCTTAATCGCTTTGTGCGTTCGGGTGGATCAAAGACTTCTGGAGAGGCGGGCTGAATGTCAACGTCCTCGTACTGCTATTTCTTTGATTTCTAATTCCAGATCTTCTCTCCCTGTACTGCCCGCATTGGAAGCTCCAGAACCCATGCAACTGGACACTCATCACCTTTCTTCTAGGGAGCGACTACGTCGGAGAAATGAGGGCCTGTGCTTCTATTGTGGTTCTCCTGGGCACATCCTGCCACGTTGTCCTTTGATGCCGGGAAATGTCAACGCCCAGTGAGGTATGGGGGAAACTCACAGGGTACCATCTCTGCTTCCCCCTCTCTCTCACAGCGTCTTCCTAAACGTTTACTATTATCGGTCCTCCTAAAGCACGCCAACATAAAGACCCCTGCTCAGGCCTTCCTTGATTGCGGTTCCGGAGGGAATTTTATAAATCGGCGTTTGCTACCCTGCACAACATTCCACTCCGGGAGAAGGCCTTTCCGGTCGGATTAGAGGCTATTGATGGTCGACCACTGCAGCCAGCTTTTATTACCTTGTAGACACTTCCCCTAGAACTTTCCATGAATGATGGACATTGTGAAATAATTTCCTTTGATGTCATACACGCTCCTTCGGTTCACATCATCCTGGGTCTACAATGGCTGCAATTACACAATCCCATTATCAATTGGACTGCTGAAGTTCCTGTTCTATGGAGATCCTCTCAAGTAGAAGTGTCTGCTCCGCCCGCTGCGGTACTGGCCGTCTTGGAGACCTCGTCCCCACAGGACGTCACCCTTCTGGACGTCTATTAGGATTTCCTGGATGTCTTCAGTAAGGACAAATCCGAGGAGCTTCCCGCTCATCGCCCTTTCGACTGCCCGATTGACTTAATTCCGGGTGCCCCATTTCCCAAAGCTAGGTCTTATCCATTATCGTTACCTGAGACTGAGGCCATGTCCGAGTATATCTCTGAAAATCTTTTAAAGGACTTCATACGGAAATCTAGTTCTCCCGCTGGAGCAGGATTCTTTTTTGTAAAGAAGAAGGATGGGACACTTCGCCGTGCATCGATTTCTGTGGCCTAAATAAAATTACCATAAAAATCGCTACCGTTTGCCTCTTATTCCAGAACTCTTTGATAGGCTGCAAGGCGCAACCATTTTCTCCAAACTTGACCTACGAAGAGCATATAACCTCATTCGCATCCGCAGTGGAGACGAGTGGAAGACCGCGTTCAACACACGCAGCGGTCATAAGAGTACCTGGTTATGCCGTTCGGGTTGTGCAATGACCCTGCAATCTTCCAAGACTTTATGAATGAGGTTTTTCGTGACCTATTGAACTCTTGTGTGATTATCTACTTGGATGATATCCTTATTTTTTCAAAAAACCCTCGAAGAACTCATTCGTCATACCAAGATGGTGCTCTCTCGCTTACGGGCCAACAAGCTCTATGCCAAGATGGAGAAGTGTGTCTTTCACCAATCCTCCAATACCTTCCTGGGATACATTGTCTCGAATCAAGGCTTCACCATGGATCCAGAGAAGCTCAATTCCGTACTCAAATGGCGTTACCCTAACTCCTTAAAAGCGATTTAGCGCTTCCTCGGCTTCGCAAACTATTACAGGAAATTTATTGCTATCTTTTCTACCTTGGTGGCACCTATTACGGTCCTTACCAAGAAAGGGGCCGATCCATCCTCATGGCCCTTGGAGGCCACTCGGGCCTTTGAATCTCTTAAAAAAGCCTTTGTCTCGGCTCCTATTCTGCGACATCCCGTCCCCACCCTCCCCTTTACTTTGGAAGTTGACGCTTCCGACGTAGGAGCTGGCATGGTTCTCTCTCAAAGGACCACCCCCGAAGACAAATTACACCCCTGTTGGATTTTTTATAAAAAAAATTCTTCTGCAGAAAGAAATTACGACGTGGGGAATAGGGAATTGTTAGCCATCAAGATGGCTTTACAAGAGTGGAAAGAAACATGTAGAGCTGCACACCAATACAAAATTGAATAAATAAATGATACTACCGGTGCTCCTGGTTGAGGGATATATGCCTGGGACATCCAATGTAGAGCAAAAGAAGAGAGATCCAGGGCAACTTCGGATTTTGTAAGAAAAAACTATTTATTTCAGCCCATAAACACGACGTTTCATCCCTCCTAGGGGACTTTTTCAAGTGACTGGCTTGCATTTTAGTGGCCCTTACTTTTTGAGAAAATGGCAACATTGCCTTGAGGGATTCCGGATGGAAACTTGAAGCATGTAGCGTAGCGTTACGATCTGTTGGTTTGCGATATAGGTCTGTATTAAGACTGTGCCCATCATACGTGATGAGTACATCTAAGAAAGATATCTGAGTGGGACTCCAGTTGTTACTAAAACGAACTGGGGTCGGGAGTCTGTCCAAATATGTAAAAAATTCTATTAGTTGTTCATCCGTACCGTCCCAGATAAAAAACAGATCATCTATGTAACGACAGTAAAAGATCATATGGTCATAGTAAACAGTATTATAGATGTATTTAGTTTCAAAATCCGCCATGTAAAGATTAGCATACGAGGGGGCGACATTACTGCCCATCGCAGTTCCCATAATTTGAAGATAGAAATTCTTCTCATATTTAAAATAATTTTTATGCAAGATGAAATGCACTAAAAGAAGAATAAAGTCTATGGGTGGCCGTGTATGATGATCTTTTTCAAGCGCATCTCTTACTGTGCTCATATCCATACATCATGAGGGGGTGAGTTGTGGTATAAGTATAGTCACACTACATGTGTGACCAGCAGCGGATGTTTTTGTCCTGAATTGCCAATGTCTCACTTTATCAGGAAATCATGTGTCTTTTATCATGCGATTGCTCTTTAAGTACTAAGTGTTGTAAGACTGATCCCCACAAAGATAGCAAAGAGGATGAGATAGAGCAACGTCGCTGAAATTATAGGTCTTCCTGGGGGGTGTGTGGAGGCTTTTGATGGGTTTTTGCAATAAGTATAAAACCGGTGTCCGGTTGACCAAGTCAGGTAACTATAATTCCGAGTTCCGGATCCATGAATTGCCTAAAGTCCCATATTTAGAATTTCCCAATATCTCTCTTTGAAAAAGAGCAGAGTCGGTATCCCTATCCAACAAACCGGTGTAGCAATTTGTATCACCCTAATGGATAAGGGCCAGCTTTATAGTTGTATAGTTTTGCAGCACTGACACCCCCTTTATCTGTTTTTATTATAACAACTTGGGTATTTGCCAGATTAGTGATACACTCTTTTTCTTTAGGGTGTATGTATGGTATATATGTGTTTCTCTGAAGCTGCAATCTACATCTCTTTAACCAAATTCATGAAAGTTTGTACATAGGATTACGTGTTGGTGGAATGAATTTGGATTTTGAATTTACATAACTGTGCATCAGTGGTGAGTGTCTGAGTATTTTGTGGCTGCTGTTGCTGCTGGCTTGTAACTGCAATCCTAAGGCTCTGTTAGAGAAAAAAAGGATTTAGATTAAGTTTCTCTAAGTTTAAATAATTCTACTCTCAACCTCAAATCTTTTGGGTTAAGTAGTCGGCACAAAAGCTTTTTGTTTCCCATGGCAATACCCTGACAGATATTATAAACAATGCCTCATTCCCAGAGGATTTAGGATTAAAATCGTCCCCACCATTGGCATTGATAACACTGACTTTTGTGAAAATTGGTGTAAGATACTAACAAGGCCTCACTGGATCTTATAGTACTTGTAATTGAAGAGGTCGGGCACAGCATGTCTAAAATTAGACATGATATTCAAACTGGAAATTTCCATAGATCAAACACATCAGAGTGAGATAACAGTCAATTTTACTAGGACGAATTAAAAACAAGTGCAGAAACATAAAAGTGACCTTATTCATTTAAAAAAAATTCAAAATTTTTGTCTCTGATTATAAAGATAATACTGTATATGTTTGGACCAAAACAGAACGACGTACAAAGATACCAGACGAAAGGCAAGAAAGCAGACGCAGAGGAGAGAAAACAACACAGTGAATCAGAAGCAAGCCTCTCTGCCGATGATGCTTCATCACAGAATCCAGGAACATCAAAGCATTTTAGGGAGAGGCAAAGGGACGGGGACAAAGGAAAAAGAAAGAAGACCAGGAGGGGGAAGGTCATTCCAAGGACACCGAACGATAACGAGATCACAAACATAGTTGTTAATCTTTCAGATTACCCTCTTTCACAGATGGAGCTGAAAGTCTTAGCAAAAGGTCCCTCATTTGTGCCGCCTACTATACCCAAAAGATTTGAGGTTGAAGTAGAATTATTTAAACTAGAGAGGAAACTTAATCTGAAATCGTACGTATCGCGTACGGACGCACCTTGCAGCACATGCACAGTGCACTGTATTTAGGACTTTGGCTGCACTGCACCCTCAGGCCATTTCCTTTCATTGCTTTGAGGATTGCTCACTTAATAGGTTACTTGTCTGGCAGACGCACACATAGGAGGGAAGAGTGGAGATACTGGTCATTTCTAATATTAGAAGAGTGAGCAGCTGCAATTGCAAAACAGAAACACTAGCTGCCCCTTTCTCATCCAGGGGAGTGTCTAAGCTGCTAATAAAGTCTGGTGAGAAGGCCTGGAAAAGGGACCCGGAAAAGGGACGCGCTGTGGAGTCTGGCGACATCTCCTTCCTATGCCAATAAATATGGCCACTGTGAGTTGTTAAATCTCTTTTACCTTACCTGTTATAAATCGTATTGCAATATTTTTTCCCTTTTTTTTTTTCTTGAGGAAGATACAGGAGGCATCCCCATTCCCACCCCATCCAATCACCCACAGAGGAGAAATCATCTAATCATAATGGAGACTGATGTGAGTGTGTCTCCTCCTAGAAGGAATTTTTATTGTCTACCCCCCCACCTCCCCCTAAATGAAGAAGTGAATTGTGGATAACCTTTGTGGTATTTTCACTGTGGTTCCCCTTTCTCCCTTTAATTTCATACGTTCTACAATCGTGGAGCAACCAGTGGAGCAACGCGCCTGAGGACCCTTCCCCTTTTTTCTACCTACAACCTGTACAGAGGCTGGTGATCACCTCTGAGAGACTCGGGGGCAGCGAATCTCCTTTGTGGAAAGAACTGAAGCCAAACATTGAACAGTAGGATATTCTTTTTGGCGCAACTCCCTTTCTTGCTAAATACCATAAAATAACCCTAAAAGAAAAGAGGTATCACTATCTGGAATAAACCAAGTGTTATAATAAAAAGAGCAGATAAAGGGGGTGCTCTAGTGCTGCAAAACTATACAAAATATAAAGTGAGGCCCTTAGGCAATTGGGGATACAATTCTACACGTTGTTGGATAGGGATCCGACTTCTTTTTTCAAAGAGAGATTGTGGGAAATTTCAAATAATGGGATTGGCAATTCATGGATCTCGGAAATCGGAATTAGAGATACCTGACTATGGTCAATCCGAGAACATCGGTTTTATACTTATTGCCAAAAATCCACAAAAGCCTCCACAACCCCCCAGGAAGACTATATTCAGCGACTGCTCATATCAATCAGCCTCTGGCTATCTTTGTGGATCAGTACTTACAACCATTAGTACTTAAGAGCAAATCGATAATAAAGACACAGATTTCCTGAATAAAGTGAGAGCAGTGCAATTCAGGACAAAAACATCCAGCTGGTCAAAGGATGTGACTAGCTTATACACAATACACCCCATGATGAGGGATGAGCACAGTAAGAGATGCGCTTGAAAAAGATCTAATACACGGCCACCCATAGACTTTATTCTTCTTTTAGTGCATTCATCTTGCATAAAAAATTTTTTAAATATGAAGAAGAATTTCTATCGCTAAAATTTGGGAAAGCGATGGGAGTAAAGTCGCCCTGATTTGCTCAATCTTTACATGGCGGAATTTTGAAACTAAATACATCTATAATACTGTTTACTAGACCATATGATCTTTTTACGTCGTACATAGATGATCTGTTTTTTATCTGGGGAGGGAAGGTACCTACCATGAAAAAAAGAATTTAATATTTGGACAGAATCCCGACCCCAGTTCGTTTAGGAACAATGGAGTCCTCAGATATCTTTCTTAGATTACTCATCACGTATGATGGGCACAGTCTTAATACAGACCTATTCGCAAACCACACAGAGTCGTAACGCTACGCTACAGCTTCAAGTTTCACTCCGGAATCCCTCAAGGCAATGTTGCCATTTTTCAAAAAGTAAGGGCCAACTAAAATCGTCAATAGGCCTGAAACTTAAAGAGACATTAACTGATATAAACAGGTTTGTCTCACTGGAACCTAAACGGCGAGTGAGAGATAAAGTAAGAAAAGGTAGATGTTACAAGCAATGAAGCCAGACAACAGCACAGAAAGGATTAATATTGTCAGTAGGTACACAACTGCAAGTAAACAAAGTAAAAAAACCAGGACCATTATCAAATATTGGAAGATTCTTCAGGCTGATACATTGATAGGTCCGCTTCGTAAGGAGCCTCCACGATTCGCTTATCACAGGGGTCACAATCTCAAAGACATACTTATCAAAGCTAATGATGAAAAATATGTTACAGCATCACACTTTCTGAGCGTACAAAAAAAAGGATGTTTTAAATGTTATGGATGTTCAGCTTGCAATAGCCTTATTACAGGAGATACGTTTAATCATCCACGAAGTGGTCAAAAATATAAAATCCACAGTAGGATTACATGTACTTCAACTAATGTCATCTATGTCATCAAATGTCCTTGTGGACTACTTTATGTAGGAAAAACAAGTGGTATGTTAAAGACAAGGTACATAGTACATCGCAGCAAAATTAATAACAAAAAAGAAGAGACAGTTTTGATCACACACTGCACAGATCATAAACATACAGTGGCGTCTTTAAGGATTATGGGAATAGAATCAGTGGTCTCATTCATCCCAGGTTCAGAGAGACATACAATGTTGCTTCAAAGAGAAGCTTTCTGGACATATACTCTTGACACTGTCACACCAAGGGGACTTAATGATTACTTGTCCCTGAATTGTTTCCTTAATACACGCTAGTAAGGTTTTGATTAGCTTACTTTATGGACTGTATGTACATTTTCTCATCCTCAGTGATCATCACACTCTTGCTGCTGCTGCTTTGCTATAGGATCAGTAACTATAAAATCCTCCATATTTTAATTCGTTATTTAAATCTTTATTAGGGTATAGTGGCACTTTGTATTAAGTTATCACACTGATTAATATTCCTCCTCTCCTTGCTATTCTATCTAGATCTGATGCTGCATCCAATAGTCAGCTTCAGGTATCCTCTACCTGGTATAACAGCCGGACAAGATTTTGAATGCACTGCGCATGTGCACACCGGCATCCCCAGCAAAGGAGAAAAACTATCACACCCCCCAATGACATCATCACAAGTTCCGTAATCTCGCGAGACTACGTGATGAGGGATGACAAGAGTACAGAGGAGGAGCAGAGGAAGCACGTAGATGGAATCCTGAGCCTGTTCAGGCAGATGAAGCTTATTACGCAGAAGGACCTGCGGATGACGTCAACACGCATGGAACCACCTGATGACGTCAGCGCGACTGATCGGAACAGTTTGGAAGATTGGAACCAGGATGTGCTACATCACGGGACAATTGGGGGGTAATTAGCTATAGGTGTAATTGTTTTCACATGGGTTTCTTTCCTTATATATACTGGGCTGTGTAGTAGTCAATGCAAGCCAGTCACTTGAAAAAGTCCCCTAGGAGGGATGAAACGTCATGTTTATGGGCTGAAATAAATTGTTTTTTCTTACAAAATCCAAAGTTGCCCTGGATCTCTCTTCTTTTGCTTTACAAGAGTGGAGACATCTCCTGGAAGGAACCATGGAGCCCATTTCGATCCTGACGGACCACAAAAATCTTTCTTACATTGATGGTGCTCGTCGCCTTGGCCCTCATCAAGCTCGTTGGGCGCTGTTCTTTTCAAGGTTTAACTTCACCATCTATTATATTCCTGGGACAGAGAATATCAAGGCGGATGCATTGTCCCGCCAGTTTATCACTGAAGAAAAGTCACAAGATATCCCGGAGAATATTCTTCCCCCCCAATTGTTGATCTCTGCCGCTTCCTTTGACATTTTAGATAAGATTCTGGAATCTCAAACACAGCTCCCTGAAGGGCTGGAAGTCCCTGATGGTCGTCTTTACGAAGCTCCACATTTTCATCTCAAAATTTTGGAATGGGACCATTCCTCCAGTTCTGCTGGCCATCCCGGGTTTAAGAAGACCAATGACTTGGTTCGTCGAACCTTCTGGTGGCCCAACATGTCAAAGGACATCACAGCCTTCACCTCTTCATTCCCAGTCTGTGCACAAAATAAGTCTGTCCGTCAAAAACCTTCCGGTCTTCTTAAACCTCTCCCAATTCCAGACCGTTCTTGGAGTCACATTTCTATGGACTTCATTGTGGCTCTTCCCCTGTCTAATGGTATGACTACAATTCTTGTAATTGTCGACAGATTCTCCAAGCAAGCTCATTTTTCCCCCTCAAGGGTCTACCCAATTCAAGTACCTTGGCCGACATTTTTTTAAAGGAAATTTTCCTGTGGTCCATTGTCTCAGATCGGGGTACTCAATTTGTTTCTAAATTCTGGCGTGCATTTTCCCAAAGGTTGGGCATTACCCTTCGATTTTCCTTTTTTATCACCCCCAAACGAATAGGCAGACTGAACGTATGAACCAGTCCCCTGAACAGTATTTGCATTGTTTTTCCTCTGACTCTCAGGATAATTGGGCTGAGTTACTTCCTTGGGCAGAATTCACGATCAACTCTCTCAAAAACGAGTCTACTCAAGAATCACCGTTTTTTGTAAACTACGGATTTCACCCTACTCGTCTTCCCATGCGTCCTTCCAGGTCCGGAGTTCCGGCAGCAGATGAGAGGGTATCTTCCTTACAGGAGTCGTGGAAGAGGATTCAAGCAGTTCTTCAAAAATCCGTGCTAAGGCAGAAAAAACAAGCAGATAGGCTCCGTCAGGAGGGCCATAAGTTCATTCCTGGAGAGAAGGTCTGGCTTTCTTCAAAAAATATCAAATTGAAGGCCCCAACCCCTAAATTGTCTCCCAGGTTCCTGGGCCCTTTCTCTATTCTGAGACAAATTAATCCTGTGGCCTATCAACTTCGACTGCCTCCCTCTATGAAGATTTCACCCGTCTTCCATGTTTCTCTCTTGAAACCATTTATCCAAGACAAACGGTTCGCTCATTCCTCTCTTCGGCCTCCTCCCCCCCATTGTACCTGGACAACAGGAGTTTGAAATCCAGTCTATCATTGACTCTCGCATCTCCAGGGGCAAACTCCAATTTTTGGTCCACTGGAAGGGATACGGACCTCAGGATCGTTCTTGGGTTTCACATGCGGAAGTTCATGCTCCATCGCTACTTAAACGTTTTCATCAAATATTTCTTCTCAAACCTTGGTTGGTTCGTCCGGAGTCTGACCCTCGAGGGGGGGGGGTACTGTAAGGATCCGCGCTGTGGGTATACTCGCTTCCAGCGCTTCCTTACCATTATTACAGGCCGTCCGGGCACCCGGCGGCGTCCCTCGTCACTGGCGGCTGCCCCCGCACATCCCGGTCATGTGCATCACCCCTACGGGCGCGCGCGGACCCAGGCTGCCATTAGTTGGCGCCGGGCGTCAGACTCTGCCTCTTCTGACGCGGCGCACGCACCTTGCGTGTCTCTGCCCCTGCCCCGTCAGCTCCGCCTCCCATGTTCCTCTTCTCCACCTGACCCATCCCCTGTTTGTCCCTCTGCTCCTCCCCTTGCTCAGACTACTCCCAAATCCTCCAGTATGTCTCTCCCACTCTCCACCTCCTCTGACGCGGCGCACATACCTTGCACACCCCTGCCCCATCAGCAATGCCTCCCAGGTCCTCCTTCCCTTTCTGTTCCTTCCCTTGTCCATCCCTCCGCTCCTCCCCTTGCTCAGACCACTCCCAAAGCCTCTGGTAAATCTCTCCTATCTGGGTCTTACTCAGGCCGCTCCACTGTCCCTCCCCTCACACTGATTGGTCCCAAACTCTCACACTCTGCTCTCCTATCAGGTCCTTCTTTGGGCCGCTCCTCTGTCACTCCCCTTCCCCTGATTGGTCCCAGCCCCCTATTTAGTCCCCCTTCACTATTTCCTCTTTGCTCTGCATAGCTTCTGTACCTTGGTGCTGTCTGCTGTTGCCTGGCCTCTCTTGTCTTACAGTGTCTGTTCCTGTCCCTGGAAATTCTGCTGACCTCCCTGGATTAGACCTTTTGCTTTGGACTTTACTAAGCTGCTCTCTGGTACCCTTTGGACTTTGCTTTGGACTTTCTACGCTGCAGACTTCTACAACCCCTGAGACACGGCTCACGGACAATCGACTACGCTGCTCTCTACACTCCACGACCCAGGCTTACGGACACTCAACTACACTGCTCTCTCCAATCCACGACCATTGGCTTACGAACTTTACCCTTCTTCGCCGGAGCTGTCAAGTACGGTATAATTTCTATTTTTGTTTACCCGGACCATCTACGCTACTTCCACACTCCGGCCGTGCCCTTGTTTACTGTCAGGTGTGTGGTATTACTCCTTTCCACCTCAGTCCCGGGGTCTCGTCTGGCTTGTGGGCAGGCCGAGCGTTACAGTCATCACTTCTTGCACTGTACTTCCGTCACCATCATGGCAAGTTAATTCCAGGGAAATTTTCATGTGATAAGGGCCGCTAAAGAAGCTTCACTTCAAAATGCAATCCTAGTGATGTCGGTATTTATCGTAATGGGGTTAATGCTCGAAATTAAGTACCTTTTTTGTCACCTACTTTAGGCTGACGTTAGCCCTATCTTTGCTATGTATGCTATGCACAAGCGCTGAACAAACAACGGCTTGTTCAGTATGTAAAGAAATCAAGAATGCATATCCAATATGACACATTTAGTTAATTTATAGATTTTGTTTCTTCTCATAAGTACAGTACAGCTCATTTATTTCCATTTTTTATTATTCCAAACATGCAAAGCCTGCAAGCTCGTCAAGGTAGACCTTTTAAGCAGGTTTATACACTATCAATTTTATATTGTGTCCTTTAAATTTCTTCCACTGCATGAAGAAAAAAGGAAACAAAACAACGATAGTCAATAATAATATGGAATGTGTGCAGTGCCTAAGGGTTTCAAATTTAGAAGCACAAATTAGCTATGTGTGAGCTACAGTGCAGTTAAAACTGGTTAAAAATACAAAGTGCCCTAAAATATGGGGGGGGGGGGGATCTAAAAATAAAGTACACATTTTAAAAAGGTTATCTCCATCTCCACCTTTCTCCCAGAGGAAGAAATAATGTAATGAGTACAACATTTTCACAAGTCAAGGAATTGCATTTCTCCTACTTGTGACACATTTCAAATATGGCCGTAGGTCATATAGAACAAGTTCAGCAGCTGTACTCACACAAAAAAGAACAATGATCCCCTCCTCTCTAATGCCTAGAAGAGTTTGTGGCCCTTAAGTTTCTTGGTCTCAAAAACTTCGTCCTCTCCTGAAACAACACTATTCTCTTCTTTTCTCTCTTTCATTCTCTCCCTACCATTTTCCTTTTCTCTCCATCCCTCCTCCACCCTTCATTGTTCTCTTCTCCACTCTCCTTCTTCCTCTCTGTAGCAGCACAATAGCCTCCATCATGCTTGCATAAAAGGCTGCGACAGGATTTCCTTCCATAGCTCTGCTTGGTGAATACAGTACCAGATGTGTAATTAATTCATTAATTTATTTATAAAATGCTTTACCAGGAAGTACTACATTGTTACATCTCATTTTCAAGTATGTCCTGGGCATAGAGTTATGTTGCAAAATACATGGTTACAAATGCATAGTTACATTAAGTGAACAGGGTTATACATTATATAAAAGACATTGCATGTACTGTTAAAGATAATACATGTTATAGGCATATTCAACAGTTTCAGATCAGATTAAAATGTGAGACAGCTTTAGTTTTGAAATAACGTAGACTAGTGGCAGCTGTGAGAGTCTCCGGTAGATTGATCCCGTTGTGGGGAGCATGGTAAAAGCAGGAGGAGTGGCACAATACTTAGCAGAATCTTGGGATCATTAACAGTCTTTTGGAGTCAGATGATAAGTGCTGCATGCTGTAGGGGTGAGGAGCTTGTTCAGATAGGTGGGTAGCTTGCCCAGAAAGTATTTGAAGGCAAGACCGGAAAGATGAACCTGGGGCCAAGACTCAAGTGATGACCATCTAGTTCTTTGAGCATTTCACAGTGATGTGTGTTGTAGTTGCATTGGAGGGCAAAACTGCATATTTTATTGTAGAGGGTATCAAGTTCGCTAAGGTGAGTTTGGGGTGCTGTGCCATAGTCTATAATTGGCATTAGCATCTGCTGTGCGATGCGCTTTCTGACCAGCAGACTTAGGGAGGATTTGTTCCTTTAAAGTATAAGCTTTCGGTACTGATACGCTTGCTTGCATCTCATTAGGAATTATTGCTGTTAAAACTAATGCTATACTTCTCATAGGAGTAAAAATGATTTCAAGTCAAGTTTTTTCTTTAGTGAATGTTGCATTGTTTTTTGCAGTATGTTAACTCTTCCAAAGTAAGGGAAAGGCTCCCTCAAACAATATGGTATATGTGTCAATACTTACGCAATGCTTGTGTGATTTGATAAGCAGTTACTGTATGTGGGGCAATTCCAGGCTATTGTTACAGGGTGCACTATGTATAATTTATCGACTTTCTGGGACTTACACAGCAGGAAAATTCTATGAGACATGACTTTTTGGGTCAAACATATCTATATCACAATAAAGAAACTAAATGAACAAGTTTGTTACATTTAACATAGCACAATAGAAAAAGTGTAATGTGCTTCTAGGGGCATTTTGTAGAACATAACCTACCAAATGTGGGCCTTACTTTTCATGCTCTTTCAAGATGTATAACAGCCCTCACTAAAATAACTAATGACCTCCATGCTGCAAAAGACAGGGGTCATTACACTCTGTTCATATTACTTGACCTCTCTGCAGCATTTGACATTGTGGACCACCCTCTTCCCCTTCACATTCTCCATACACTTGGTATTCGTAACAAAGCTCTATCCTGGATCTCCTCTTACCTCTCCCATCGTACTTAGAGTGTCTCTTCTGCTAACACCTCCTCCTCTATCGATCTCTCTGTGGGGGTACCCCAGGGCTCTGTCCTGTGACCTCTTCTCTTTACACACTCTCTCTAGGTGACCTAATCACTTCTCTTGGGTTCAAATATCACCTCTGTGCTGACGACACAGAAATGTACTTTTCTACCCCTGAACTTACACCTGCGGTACAAATTAAAGTTTCTGAATGTCTGCCGGCTATATCATCCTGGATGGCCCTCCGCCCGACTTAAAATAAACATGGCAAAAACATAGCTCCTCATACTTCCTCCCAAACCTGGCCCTATTGCCTCCTTCTACATTACTGTTGGAAGTACCATCATTCACCAAGTAGCCAAAGCATGCTGCCTAGGGGTCACACTCGACTCCTCTCTCACATTCTTTTCTCACATTCAAAATGTTTCTAGAACCTGTCGCTTTTTCCTCCCCAATATTTCAAAGATACGCCCTTTCCTCTGTTGCTCGACTGCTAAAACTCACATCTCGATTAGTGTAACCTCCTACTGTCCGGCCTTCATGCCTCTCTCCTGTCTCCCCTACAATCTACCCTAAACGCTGCTGCCAGAATCACTCTACTCTTTCCTATATCTGTCTCAGTGTCTCCCCTGCTGAAATCACTCTCTTGGCTTCCTATCCAATCTTGCATCTCACACTCAAATCTCCTCCTCACTTTTAAAGCTTTACACTCTCCTGCCCCTCCCTACATCTCAGCCCTAATTTCTCACTATGCACCATCCGGACTCTTGCGTTCTGCTCAAGGATACCTTCTCTCTACCCCCTTGGTATCTAAAGCCCTCTCCCACCTAAAACCTTTCTCACTGACTGCCCCACACCTCTGGTATGTCCTTCCCCTCAATACGCAACTAGCCCCCTCTCTATCCACCTTTAAGAGCCACCTTAAGACACACTAGCTTAAAGAAGCATATGAGTATCACCGTGGCTAATACTATACACATGATACATAAAGCTTGGCCCCCTGCAGACGCACTTACCAGAATGCCCTCCTACTGTCTCTGTACGTTCTTCCTCCCTACCAATTACATTGTAACCTCTTTGGAGCAGGAACTCCACTTCTGAAATGTTACTTTTATGTCTTAAGCACTTATTCCCATGATCTGTTATTTGTATTATTTGTTATTTATAGGATTGTCACATGTATTATTACTGTTAAGTGCTATGCACATTTATGGCCCTATATAAATAAAGACATACATACATACATATTTGTAAAGCGTTGCATACGTTGTTTTGCCATATAAATAAAAATATACAAATACATAAAATACGATGAGAACTCCACATTTGTACCATTACTACTGTACCTCCCTTTAACGTGGTATTTTGCACTGGTCTTATCATAAAGTTAGCAATTAGAAATAAAACCGTTGAGCTGCATTGCTGAATGACATTAAAAATGGTAACTAAGAGGCATATATGTCTGCACAAATTTAGATTTAATAGGACATTGCATGCTGAGTCAGCATAATTTATACAAATCTGGGGTAGAAAAGTGCAAAAAAGAAAAAAAATATTTGTACACTGGCGTCACATTTTAATCTAACATTGCCCGCACGGCAGTATGCGTGCGGGCCGTGTGGTGACGGCAGCATGTCCGCGCGTCACTGTGATGTCACTGTCACGTGGCTTCCCCGGCTTCCCCGACACCCCTGAAGTTTGAAGTGAGGTAAGCGGGGGTGCAGGGAAGCAGAGGGGCACAGCAGGAGCAGCCAGGGGGTCGGGAAGGGACACAAAAATGCACGCGGAGTGGAGGGGGTGCACACTGATGATACCCATTAAGGTTGAAACATGTTTGTGAATGGGTTCTCTGGCTAAAGCTGTGTTAATAGTGAGCATTAGCTTATACGGGCTCCATGTAACAATGGATTTTCAGACAAAAAGTGTCACATTGTGCGCTCATTTGCATGTCATTTCCCAGAATCCCTTCCTGCAGTGGAAGCACTGTATGCTGTGGAAAATTGTGAAAGGCAAGGTTGCAGACCTGCCTAAGACATGTGAATGTGCTCACAAGTGATCTTTCTCTAAATCTCCCTGTCATCTCATGTAGTTTCATCTCATGGTCAATTGGATCACTTCAAATACCTATTATTCATAAGTATTGGGAAATTGGTAATCCTCAAATCAGTTAGAATAATGACAATGAAATGTTGACACAATAAAGAAATCATATATTGAAGACTGGTGTACCATTGATTTTTCCTTCTTTGTAATATCACTTTGAAATCGCTTGCATGTACTTTGGAATTAAAAGATGAAAATTGTCAAATGATAGAACATTTTAATGAAAATATGTAAAAATGTAAATGCCATACAGTACACATGTAGCAGACATTATTACCCCTATAAACTTCAGTTTATACACAAAATAATGCATTTTATAAACGTGCATTATCAACTTAACCTTTGTTTTCAATAGCACAATTGTTAAATGATGCAGTAGCGTTAACGCAATGCTACATCTGTACATCATTTTAGAATACATGTAAAATCCAAAAAAACACTAACTCTCCAAGGATTTATAAGGACAATTGTAAGACAGCAATCACAAAAGGTATACAAATTAGACAACTATTTATTTCATACTTCACTGAGTCAAATGATCCTTAGAAAGGTAAAGAAGCATCATACAAATAATGGTGGTGGATCCGTATTGAAATGTCCAACAATCTATCGATAGAAAAACTAAAAAAAAAACTCTGACTTTATTTTTCCTTTAAGTAGAATGCATTCCCCAATCCTTTTCAATATAAAATTCATTACAGTTGAATAACATATGTTTCTTGTATTACAATAAGATGAATAATAACTTGTAAACAACCAGAGTAGGATTATTATGTTTATTTCTTTATCACAGCAGTAAACCAGTTATAAAAAGAATGGATGCAGATTGCATCACTTCAGGTCTTATTTCTCCTGCTAGGACAAATCCCTTCCCACAGTGCTGCCTTTCCCCCTAAGCCTCTTTAAGAGACAGATGCTAAAATAATAAATACAAAAATACTTTTTAATACAAAACTAGAATTGAAGATAAGCACTTATAAAATGGAGCCATTAGGAACAATAATTTATTTCATAGAATGATAAAATCAACTGTACTGTAAAACAGATCATGGAAAGCTGTCCAGCTCCATCAGTGCTCATACAGTAGCAGCAGTACTGCTCATGTCAATCTGACAACAGTATGTTTCATGACATGCTTCTCTGTAAGTCCTAACATTTTCTAACTTTGATTCCAGCTCCATTTATTAACACTGTAAACATTTTTAAAGAATTAGCATTAAACTGTACTGTCAATATCACAAGGATGGTTGCAATGTTGCAATGTTGTGTGTATCATTCTTATGTTCTCTTGTGAGTATTTGTTAGGTAATACACGTCTTAATTTTAGCTTCTATTTCTAGTCAGTAACTCTGGACCATTATTCTTGGGAAACAATGGTCTAGACGCAGGCAAGTTTAAATCTTCTGATGTTTGTGCAGATTGCACTATTTCAGTAGGTGCTGGTGTATTCATAAATGTGCACTCGGTAGAATCCAAGGTACAATATGTCTTCCGGCAAGCACTCAGATAAGTCAACTAATGAGTCTCTTGGTAAGACAGACTTAGAGTACTTCAGAGTTGAAGCTGAAGGAACAAGGAAATGTACCTACAACTAATGGGGACAAAGTTGGCACCACAATATGCCAATCTTTTCATGGCAAATCTTGAACAAAGATTCCTAAGTACATACCCCCACAAACCCTACATATATTACAGATACATTGATGACCTGTTTATAATATGGACAGAGGGTGAAGGAAACCTAAAACAATTCCACGAGTCTCTGAACTCATTCCATCCATCAATTAAATTCAAAATGGATTATTCGGCAAACCTAGTAAACATTCTACATTCAACAGTAACACTAAAAAATGGCAAACTACACACATCTGTATACAAGAAACCAACAGACAGATGCAGTTACCTCCACAACTCCAGCTTCCATCCCACTCATACAAAACAAGATTTCATACACCGCCAGGCCATAAGATACCACCGCATATGCTCTGACACTGAAGACAGAAACATACATCTCACAACAATGACTGAATCATTCAGACAGAAGGATACAAGCCAATGACTATTGCCATAACTATTAGATCTGCGATAAAAGCCCCACGAGAACACCTGCTACAATACAAACAGAAAGAACGTACCACACTCATACCACTAGTGGCCACATACAAACCTACCCTAGAGGGAATATGAAAAATAATAAAAGATCTGCAACCCATGCTGGCAGGGGATGTGACATTAAAAGAAATCTTCCCCAAACCCCACAGCATCCCCTTCCCCTCCATGCTGTTCCTTGTCACCATTTTATTACCCTTCCAATGTCTACAGACATCCCTTTCTCACCCTAGTTTATCTACATCTCTGTTTTTTCTGCTTTCCTAACATCTGTTTTAGCAAAAGATTGCTGTGTTAATCAATATTGCTGACCTCTCAAAAGATTGTCCTATGACATAAATTGTTAGTCTAAATAAAAAGGTATCACCTAATAGAGAAGTATTCATTCTATATATATATATATATATATATATATATATATATATATATATATATATAGTCTAGATTATATAATCTCCTGTTTGAAAGTTGGTTAAAAAAGATGAGATAATCTTTCTGATTTTTAACATTCCTGTTGAGCAGTACTTCCTATTGCCAAAGTCACACCCAGTTTAGACCTACTCTAAGAACAGACACTCATGGGAAAGAACACACAAATTATTCATGCACAGCTTAGTGTACAATTATAATATTGCATTGTTTTAAGTTTCGGTAAGCAGGAAACATGTATTTGCTGCTAAAGATGTGTGAATGTTTTTATTTAAGAGAAGAAATACATAGTATAAAAGTTTAATTGAAACATTCAGTTATAATGTTTTTATTTCAGAAAAGCCATACATACTGTAGTTTAAAAGTATAGTTGAAACAGTCAATTACAATGTTGTTATTTCAGAGAAGCTATACATAATATAAAAGTATAATTGAAACATGCAGTTACAATGTTTTTAATTCAGAGAAACTCCCATAGTTTAAAAATATAATTGAAACTTTCAGTTACAATGTTTTTATTTCAGAGAAGCTATACTGTGCTTTAAAGGTATAATTGAAACACTATGATTAAAATATAAAACAAAAGTTAAAAATACTTTATTACAATGAATCACTGTGCATTGAATTTACCATACTTGTGGTTCACACATTTTTATTTCAGTGAAACCTTCCAATTATAAAGTGTAATAATATACATGTCTCTATGTGCTCATTCTAATTAAAATATGAAAAAAGTAGAAAATATTACATCGTCACTTTGCCTATACTCCCTAAACTTGCACAAATAAAGGCTGTGTGTAGGCTTTGACTATGCGCATGCGTGTCTATGGAATGCATATGCAATGCATGTTTTTGAATTAGAATTTCAGAGGAGGAGGGTGGGGTTCTCTTCTTATGAGGGAAAGGCTGAAAAAAAGGGGCCTTAGTCACTGGTATTTCACACGGGGGGGATTGTTTACTAGAATCAACGTTGGGGTGGGGGGACTGCTTTGTCTGGGCATCCAGTTGATAGTGTGGCCAAATCCTAAATATTATAGAAGAAGCAAGTCACTTTGCATTTACAATGTTTTGCAGTTACAATGTTTTTATTTCAGTGAAACACCCATACAGGCATACCCCAGTTTAAGGACACTCACTTTAAGCACACTCACGAGTAAGGACATATCGCCCAATAGGCAAACAGCAGCTTGCGCATGCACCTGTCAGCACACCCTGAACAGCAATACTGGCTCCCTAACTGTACCGAAGCTGTGCGCCAGCGGTTAGACTATAGAGCCTGTTACAAATGTGTTATTTACATCAGTTATGCACGTATATGAAGATTGCAGTACACTACATGCATCGATAAGTGGAATAAAGGTAGTGCTTCACTTTAAGTACATTTTCGCTTTACATACTGTACATGCTCCGGTCCCACTGCGTACGTTAATGCGTGGTATGCCTGTACAGTAGTATTAAAGTATAATAATGTATACAGTATGTCTCAAAGTGCCCACTCCGATTAAAATATTTTAAAAGAAATACTGTATTACAGTGAGTCACTATGTATTGCAATTACAATGCTTTGCGTTACCACATTTTTAATTCAGTGAAAACAAGTTGCACCATCCATTTCCCTAGATTTCATTCCTTCTTGGAATATGGTAAGACTCTTTTAATGCTTGCATTTCATTCTTTTGGGTTCAAAGATAGCAATATTTTTTCTCCACAATTAGGGGTATGCACCTACAGTTGCAGTACAATGGTTGGTCGCACAGTCGGCACAGAATCCACCAAGGGTACGGTCCTGGTACCCACGTACTTGTGGAATCTCCATGACCAAACTAATGGCTGATCAGAATGAACACAGTGGGGGTCAATGCTTCTGAATGGGACTCCCGCTGTGTGAATCCTACCAGGCTGCATCCGTCTGCAAGAGACGCGTAATGAGAGTGCAGTGAATCAGTCACTCTCTCTGTGCAACTCTAACAGGCGATGGTGTGGCTTTTATTTTACTAAAATAAAATTGAAGCAGGGGGTCTCCGGAGCTGAACCGCATTCATTTCCGCCCTCGAGACCTACTGCTTCCTGGGTGTCTTAATACACTCTACCCACTAGGTATCAATGTAGACTAGGAATTGTGTCATTTTTTTGCATTCATTTCTTGCATTAAATGTTTGTTTTAAATGTTTGCATTGATTTTTTTAAATTCATATGATACATATCTATATTGGTCCACAATGGGGGAGCTACCATATGCATATATTTCTATGCTTTGAGTCTATCCTCTACTCTATCCGTATGTTCTCAGTGAATAATAGTCAAGATTAGTATGTTTTATGGTCATTTTCTATTTCTATACATATATTTTACAGTACAGTATGTGCCTGAGTATTTTGCTCTGGTCCTCTAGATTGTCATTTATTTATGTAGCCATGTAAAAATGGTATACAGTTCTCTCTCATGCTGGCAGTAAAACCTGGTAAGTATGCAGGATAGCCAGCATCAATCATGGAGGTTTGCCCTCACACCCTGGTGAGGTGTCATATGTACACAAGGGGAGTGGTAACACGCTCTGTGTCCACTATTAGTGACACAAGAGGTGTGGCTATTTCCTAAGTTATATAAGACACAGCACTGCCTAAAGTTAGTTGGTGTTATCTGTATGGTTCAAGAGTTATGATTCAGTTCTGGAGGTCTGCAGCAAGCAAGGCTGTCAGACATAGTTTATAGGATCTGCACTGTGGTCAGGGACCTGACACAGGTGGTGATCTCCCTGCGGGGAGAGGTGACCCAACTCCATTGGGAGGGAAGAACTTTCTAAAGGGATGCACTGTACTACAATGAGCGGCTGAGTACGACCGCTGCGAGGGGCAGTCTGCTATGATGACAATAAAGATGTCAAGTTCACCAAACCCTTGCTGTGTGGGAGTGAAGTTGTTGCACAGGAGGAGGCACCACAGAGGAGGTCCTCATCAGTTACATCTTCCTGCGGACGTAGAGATCCTGATGAGGTGGAGGCGCTGCACTGGATATAGGTAGGACTCTAAGCACACTACCTCAGATGCCTGTCATGCTGATATCCCCATACCAACCCAGGGTGAGACTCAGGAGTCCTGTACGCCAGCAGGTGCACACAACATACATGCATGTAATGGGGACCAGTTGGACCACAGGGGCCAATGTGAGATTGGGTGGGTCCAGAAAAACCGTTACATTTATATATGAACATTTACAGAGTTTTGATACAGTACACAGTTTTATGTGTTTATTTGTTTTCATCTGCACAGTCATATGTTCTGTATGAATCATTTACCATTTGGTGTTATTACGTGTTCCGTGTGTTCTGAGCATAGAATTTTTCATTATTATATGATATTGATGTCTTTCTGTGATATGCATTTATATGCGCAAGTAGGTCATCTTATGTGTATTATTGTTGTATGAGATGTGTTAAATAATTTATGTCTAGTTTTGCCCTATCACTATAAGGACTGTTTTAATTGTATTTTATTCTGTTTGTTTGCACTATTTTCTTACTCCAATTTTGGAAGAATTTGTGCATACACCAACGATTCATGTTTCATGGTTTAGTTATTTAGGCGCTTGTTTTCCGGGATCTATTACTAAAGGTTGATGTTTTCACCCAGAGTGCCTGATCCTGTTACATTGGTTATAGCTAATTGTTAGCATGGGGTGGGACTACCGATGATAAACACTATATAACAGTCATCAATTTTGTTTTATCTTTACTCTTTGGTGAAACGTGTTAGATGATTTTTGTCCTTTTTACCTTATGGCATTGGCCAAATAAATAAATGTTAATGTTACATGCATTCTGGCCGTGATTTGTTCTCCTTTTTTCTGTGCTGTTTTTTCATCATAGTTACATAGTAGATAAGTTACATAGTAGATAAGGTTGAAAAAGACGTACCTCCATCAAGTTCAACCTATGTTAAATTTAGACAACAGATACTTTATCCTATATCTATACTTATTTATTGATCCAGAGGAAGGCAAACAAAAAACCACATTAGGGGAAAAATAAATTCCTTCCTGACTCCAAGAATTGGCAATCGGATTAATCCCTGGATCAACATCCTTCCCATGTTTTACTTATTTGGTATATTCCTGTATACACTGGCGACACACTTTATTCGAGCTCGGCTAGTCCCACGAATTCGGGTATACTCGGGTGTATTGAGGTTTGTGACTGTTTTCTGCCCGAGTGCATTGCGTTATTTTCCAGGCAGGGATTGAAGCATTTTATTCCCGCTGGCTGCAATACTGGCCAGTATATTATATATATATATATACTGCATTACAATTCATGAATTTATGCCATCTGGTAGACACGCGAAGCATTGCAGCCTATTAAATCCTAATCATTATCATTTAACAGATCAGCCGCCCGTCAGCCAGGCATGAACCATGGCTGGGAAGGCAAACGCAACGGGGCTTGTCTGAGGTGAGGAGAGGCGCATTCCAGGTATCTGCCAGGTACATACTGGGTATTTGCTCGAATAAAGTGTGTCGGTGCAGTACCTTTCCTTTCTAAAAAGACGTCCAACCTTTTTTTGAACAACTCTATTGTATCTGCCATCACAGTCTCCATGGGTAATGAATTCCACATTTTAACTGGCCTTACTGTAAAGAACCCTTTCCTTTGTTGCTGGTGAAATTTCCTTCCCTCCAACCTTAAGGGATGGCTCCGAGTCCTTTGTACTGCCAGTGGGATGAATAGTTCTTTTGAAAGCTCCTTGTATTGTCCCCGAATATATTTGTATATAGTTATCATATCCCCTCTTAGAAGCTTCTTTTCTAATGTAAATAAATCTAATTTAGCTAGCCTCTCCTCAGAAGTTACATTGTCCATCCCCTTTATTAATGTGGTGGCTCTTCTCTGCAATCTCTCTCTAGTTCCATAATGTCTTTTCTTAGGATTGGTGCCCAAAATTGTAATCCATATTCAAAGTGTGCAAATCCCATCAGGACATGGAAAAGAAAGTAAAAACACAAAATAGTGCAATATTGTCTACTCCAACAAAATAGCTTAAATGCTGGAAGTTCTATAGAATTTGCACTCACGTGTTTAACGTAAAATGAGAGCGTTGTGGTTGTTCAAAGTTACCAACTTATGTCTCCAGACAGATACTCCAGATCCACAGAGGGGGGGAAATCCATATACAAAAAAGGGAAAGCAAAATAGTATAGTACTGTTTTTAATGTTAAAAACACCAAGTATCCACTTTACATAAGTGCCTTTGTTTATGAGCATTCAGACCACCCTGGGTCATAGGGTCAGACAAGGTATTCACAGCAACAGCATCCGCTCCACGGCCGTCACAGCAGGTACTGGGCTGATTAAAGTTGTCCTCCACTCTAGATGTCATCAACAAGGGCTCCTTAGTAGTCACTGATATCACCCAACACGTGTTTCCACTGCAAAGTCTTCATCAGGAGATAAGCCCCTTGTCTGACACTATGACCCAGGGTGGTCTGAATGCTCATAAACAAAGGCACTTATGTAAGTGGAATACTTTGTGTTTTTAACATTAAAAACAGTACTATACTATTTTGCTTTCCCTTTTTGGTATATGGATTCCCCCCCCCTCTATGTGGATCTGGAGTACCTGTCTGGAGACATAAGTTGGTAACTTTGAACAACCACAACGCTCTCATTTTACGTTAAACACGTGAGTACAAATTCTATAGAACTTCCAGCATTGAAGCTATTTTGTTGGAGTAGACAATATTGCACAATTTTGTGTTTTTACTTTCTTTTCCATGTCCTGATGTGATTTGCGCACCTGTTTCTCCTTCGTTTGGTGATTGAATTTGGTTTGAATTCTATGTCAGGAGCTGCACTCATTAAGGATAGTATATCATCTGTGTTACCTTTGATTTGTTGTGATATTATTTGCGCTTGTTTTTATCTTTTCACAATATTCAAGGTGTGGTCCTACTAATGCTTTGTAAAGGGGCATAATTATGGTTACTTCCCTTCCATCCATTGCCCGTTTGATGCAAGATAAGATCTTGTTTGCCTTTGCAGCTAGTGCATGACATTGGGCACTATTGCTAAGCCTGCAGTCTACAAGCACTCCTAAATCCTTCTCCATCAAGGATTCCCCCAATATATCTCCATTTAATTTGTAAGTCGCCTTTTTATTCTTGCATTCCAAATGCATAACCTTACATTTATCTGTATTAAACCTCATCTGCCATTTACCTGCCCACGTTTCCAGTATCTCCAAGTCCTGCTCTGATTCTACCACCTTACACAATTTAGTATCATCAGCAAAGATGGAGACTTTTCTCTCGATTCCAACCTCAAGGTCATTAATAAACAAGTTAAAAAGCAGGGGTCCCAGTACCGATTCTTGAGGTACTCCACTCACGACTTTAGCCCAACCTGAAAAAGTTCCATTTATGACAACCCTCTGCAGTCTGTTCTTTAACCAGTTTTCAATCCAGGTGCATATATTATTAATAAGTCCAATTTTCTTTATTTTGTACACCAACCTCTTGTGTGAAACCTTATCAAAAGCCTTTGCAAAATCTAAGTAGACAACATCAACTGCATTATCCTAGTCTAAATTCCTACTTACCTCCTCAAAGAAACAAATAAGGTTAGTTTGGCATTATCTATCCTTCATAAATCCATGCTCACTACTACCATCGTTCTTTTTTTTTATACTGTAAGTTTACATTGTCCTTCCAAACAAGTGATTAGAATCCTAATGCAAGCAGCATGCAGGATGTTCCCTTATCTACTGTACAGTACATTTCATGCAATCTCTGTGCTATTATTATCCAATTTTATGGACCAGTCTTCGCTGGTCGATGACATTTTACTTACATTACTGCAGTGTTTCCCAAAGTGTGTGCCGCGGCTTTGCTAGAGGGGCGCCGCGATCAGGGCCGCCAGCAGTGGGAAACTAGGGCTGTTCGTTAATTAAAAAAAAAAAAAAAAACCTCTGAAGCCGGGTCTCCCTGGCAGTGCCTGACCCTCCGGGTCTCCCTGGCAGCACCTGACCCTCCGGGTCTCCCTGGCAGCGCCTGACCCTCCGCATGCTTGCTGATGCGTGCGGAGGAGGAGAGACTTCCCCGAGAGCGGCAGGTTTGAAATTTGCCGCTCGGGGAAGTGGAGGAGCGGTCACGTGACCGTCCCATCCAATGGGATTAGCAAAATGATTATATTTATTAGGCCGCGTCCATGGTGAGCATGCATGCGCGCGACCGTGCTCGTGTCGTAACGTGCGCCTGTACCTGCAGCGATTTGTGGCCTAGGCATAGGCTTGACCGGGAGGTCTGTCGGGGGCATGTTGGAGGCATGGCCATGACGGGGCGGGATCGCCTTCATTGGGCTAACTGCCATCTCGCAACAGAAACAAGTGTATTTGTCTTCTGGTAAATCGCGCGTGCCGGCGCGCTGCATCGCACGTGTGGTCTCACACTCTATGGCCTGCCTCACAGAAACATGGCATTTTGATCACGCCGCCCACACTGTCACGCGGTCACGCTCACCATGGACGCGGCCTTAAAATTTCACATTATGGCACTGTATGTTGGCATACTCACTTTCACAATTCAAGTGTCAAAAAATCAAAGTAGCAGCACGACAGGAATAGTGTCCGAATATGTTCTGGAATGGAAAGATGTTGTAGATGAGTACAGTATGTCATCTGTACAATGGCACACTTCCTTCCAGGATATATGAACAAAGGAACATAGGGCACAACGGATTTAGCATATCCAAACTCATTTATTGAGCCAACACAACGTTTCGACCATGATGGTCTTTTTCAAGTGACAATGGCATAAACAAAATCCCTTCTAACAACATATAAGTAGTGCCCCAAACCCCCACAATGCAACATGTTCAATTAGTGGTGATGGTATTCATGTGCTGAATCAGTCCCTTGAACCAATGTCCAGTCTGTATCCTTGAGTAGGTGATCCCCAACAGATGTGAGTCCTCCTCTAGGTATCGTGATGTTCAAATCCGCCCCACTTCAGTAACTTCTGAATATGAAGATATATCCCCCCCCCCCCCCCTTGATTAACAGAAGTAGATGATGCTCGGATGGATCTCTACAGAAGAAAACCGGTGATCAGCCAATCCCCCCCACACTTGCAGGACCGCAGGTTGAATGACTAGTGCATGCGCAATGACTCACATGCAGTCTGCGAATTATGCGTTCCAAATTGAGAAGGGATGAAGGAGATCGAACGGATATCTACCGCGCATGCGCGGATTTGAAACGCACGAAGACCCGGATGCGTTCCAACTACTGAGGACCCGGAGTGATGACGTCACCAAGATGGATACCGAACAACCGGGAAGTGGGGTGGATTTTAACATCACGATACCTAGAGGAGGACTCACATCTGTTGGGGATCACCTACTCAAGGATACAGACTGGACATTGGTTCAAGGGACTGATTCAGCACATGAATACCATCACCACTAATTGAACAGGTTGCATTGTGGGGGTTTGGGGCACTACTTATATGTTGTTAGAAGGGATTTTGTTTCTGCCATTGTCACTTGAAAAAGACCATCATAGTCGAAACGTCGTGTTGGCTCAATAAATGAGTTTGGATATGCTAAATCCGTTGTGCCCTATGTTCCTTTGTTCATATATCCAGGACTGACTGCAGGCTTTCGTTCTAACACTGGAGCACCGGTAATTGTATCAATTTTTTCAATTTTGAGGTGTGCAGCATTTCTCTCTATTATTCGGACACTTCCTTCCAGACCATACTGTATTTTATGTCACTAATAGAAACGTTAAGGAGTACCAGTCCGTAACAGGGGATTTATCCCTGTTCAAAAATTTGCCTCTAATCCAGCAGTGTGGTGGTTAACAGCTAGTAGAGAATTAACCTACACCACCTGGCTGATTACAGGTGTCAGAAAAAGCCTGCATCTGAGACAGGAAGAGAGATTCTTCCTGAACCTACACGTGAGCTGAACCAGGAAACAGACAGAGGAGAGGTTCCTGAGTCTCACAGGTGAGACTGACAGAGGGAACACAGACGTCTTGAGCCTGCCAAAAGGGACTGCACGCTTCCAACAAGATACAGGGGACAATACTGTAATTCTAAACCTGGACCCTGACTTTGCCTTATCGCACAAGGGTGTGGACACCAGGAGAACAGATAAGCCTTCCCCTACAACTACAAGAGACAGATAAGACTTCTTATGACTGTTATCTATGTCTATATACATATATATATATAAATGTCTCTATGATGTGGGCTGGTGAATCGCTGGGCTAACCATGCAGTTAAAGAGAGCTGGACTACATACTCCAAAGTGGAGCAGATTTTGTTTGCTGATTTTCACGTTTGCTGTGTTTAAAGCGACAGGCGCAATAAAGCCTTATTTTTATTTCACCTTAAAACAGTCTCCATTGCGTACCTCTGCACATGTCCTCTTATACAGTCCCAGTACACGTCCTTGGGGACTCCACTGGTAATTTTCAGTAACTCTGATTGGACTCCATTTACCACAACTATTTGCCCCCTACACCTTAACCAGTGTCATCTATTCAGACACCTTTAAACAAATCCCAGACAGTGTTAATGTGGCACAATATCAAAGGCTTTACATAAAATGAAATTGCTACCCTGATCTATTACCTTAGTCACCCACCAAAAAAAATTTTTTTAGATTTCCTTGACATGATCTTTCCCTAGTTAATGAATGCTGCCTGGGATCTTGTAAATGCCAATATTTTAACTATCCAACATTTCTTCTTTTAGCAGCCACATTTTATCTCTCTCTGATTGTACCAGCCAAAAAATGACGAGGTTTTGAAATACATCATCGTCAAAGTCACCAGTATTGATTAAAATCAAGTTATTTCTATTTATTTAGCACACAGATAATATCAGCTTTATTTTATCTCTCTATAAATGTACCACCCAAAAATGGACTGGCGGTTTAGAAATACATCACTGTCATACAGATAACATAATACCATAGATATACAGCTGCTGCGGCCGTTATTCAAACAAATTACGGCGCCGGTTTCGTGTGCTCTGCTGTACTCCACGCAGCATGAACGCGGCCAATTGCCCAGGCACCCGCACTTATCGTGATTGCTTTGTTGAATTTCATGGATTCTGTTTCTTTCGGTGCAATGAAATGAATGAATTGCAATGTGTACAGTACTGTGCTACTGTGTCAATTTCAGGTGTTTCAAAACCAGAATTCTAAAATGCCATTTTCTGCACTCCCTGTACTCGCGTCGCAAGGGTGGTGAGGTTGGAAGACATCCCGCATCATGACATCGGTATTCCGAAGTACACAACGCGTGATTTGTTTGAATAACGGCCACTGCAGCTGTATACTAGTCTAGAAGACAGCCCTATCTTGTATCACTCTCTGCTGTAACTTTTACTAGCCAAACATTTATTTTTGGCTTAACTTACCTAGAAAACATTGTCGGCCAACAGCAGTAGCAGTGGGTTTACAAACATTACAACTGTAGTACTTGTTCTCGGAATTCATACTTTTTGTTTGACTGATTTTTGACATTTTACAAATCTACATCTTGTTCTACATTAACATTTTTAATTGTTGTGATTCATTGTCAAAAGATAATTTTTGGTATTTGTTGATATTTTGGGTCAGGCATCATTGTCTACAGCAGATTCATTCCCTCACCCTACATCATGAAGCTTTACTCCAATTATTCCTGAAATGTGTGATGCCTCTAGCACCAGTACAACACAGCAGCAGTTAATTACTACTAGGCCACCTGTGTATGCTTCGGGCAAGCAAGAGCCCTCTAAGTGTGTGTTCAAAAGCAAGTTTATTAAGCATAAGCAAACCCTTAGAGATAGTACATCTTTTGCAGCTATTTCATCCACATGTAAAGATAAGCATAAACATAAACAGGGTGGGATAAACTACACTAGTAGTGCATTATTGATGAACAAAACAAGTACATTTAAACATAGAAGCTGCAGTAGAAAAGAGAGAATATCACTTTGAACCCAAAAAGTGCCCTCCACTGAGAATCTAGCAAGTGCTCTACGTTCCCTGACTATAACAAAAGCAAGAGCCGTGGTGATGAGCATTGCACCGAGGAAACCATCATTCTTGTGTAACGGATTTTCTGGCCTAGCCTGATCCACCCAATTTCACATTGGCCCCTGTGGTCTAAACAGTCCCCATTACAGTGTAGTGTCTGGTGGTGCACCTGTTGGCAACAGGACTCCTGAGTCTCCCGCATGATGTTGTGTGGGGATTGCCAACCCAGACAGGCAGCTGAGGTAGTGTACTTGAGTCCTACCTATATCCAGTGCAGCGCCTCCACCTCATCAGGATCCCAGCGTCCGCTTGTGGATGGTCCTGGTGAGGAACTCATCTGTGGTGCATCCCTCTGTGTAATTACTCCACACTCACACACGAGGGTTTGATTGAACAAGGTCATCTTTATTGCTTGATGTGGGCTAGCTGCCCCTCGCAGTAGGTCTCTTAGCCGCACATTGCGCCGTGTACTCCCTTCAAAGGTACACCCTCCCAATGGAGTAGGATCCCCTCTCCCCTTAGGGAGATCACCCCTGTGCCAGGTCCCTGGACACAGTATGGCGTATACAGCTTGAGGCTGAATTAATATAACAAGGCCACTAGTTACAGCACTAGTGGGCCTCCTGCTCCCAGTTCTCAACGCAGATCTGTTCCTTACTCCAACACCTAACTTTTGAACAGTGCTGTGCCTTATATCTCCAGGGGGCGGGCACATATCTGATGTCACTAATGGTGGACTCAGAGTATGTAACCACTCCCATCCACACATAGGGCACCTCACCAGGGTGTGAGGGCAAACCTCCATGATTACTGCTGGCATCCCTGTAACTTACCAGGCCTTACTGCCAGCAGGATAGATGACTGCAGTCCATTTTACAGCATGGCTACATTCTCCCCCTGGTGGATCCCAATGGCCCGTCTGGGACCTAAATTTAGGTACCTTCTCCGAGAAGCACTGTAAAATGGAACACATTATTAACTTCACAGTAATGGCATACATGATATCCATAAACATTCCCCGTCCTGCAGGGCACTACTCTCGCAATACCTGTCCTGTTCTTCCTAGTAATAGTGACGTGGGTCGGGCTTCTTAACCTCCCGTCCCCCCATATCCAGGACTATGACGTGGTACTCCCGAGGTAACCCATTTTCTGGTCTATACATTACTTTATGTTTGTAAATGTTCCGCCCTATGCTCCACACTCGCATAAGATGTGTGATCCTCTCCTCTGCCTTACGCCCAGTGATTGCGCCACCCTTGTTAATCATATACAACTCTATGGTTTCGCGCAACCACCTATCCCTGTTGTCCTCAATTTCTTGCATGAGTGGCTCCGGGACATAAGGGTATTCCAGGCCATGAGAATTTTTGTACTTCGTAATAATGGCCCGCTCCGCCCTACTCACACGAGTTAAATTTGCATTGCCTGCCTTTCCAGGCAACACCCATGATAGGGGCTCTTCCGGGTCTACCGGATCTGTTAACCGACTGGGACCCATGGGTTCTATATTATGGTGGTGGATCTGGTACCACCGCTCCTGCATCGCTTTCTTTCGCTCCTCCGCAGTGAACTCCCCACGAGCCCACCAGTAATCGACCACGTCCTCTCTCTCTAGTATGAACCGAGTACGGTCCATCCAGCCTACATACCCCTCAAATAAGGGGGCCCACCACCGGGTCTCCCTAAACTCTTCAGGGCAGATTCTAGGGAATTGTTCTCCCCAGGAGGACACCCCAGATGTTCCTGTTGATTGTGAATTGGGCCGCCCCACACGCTTGGGCCTTATGGCAGGACGGCCTGTAGCCGAGGTCAGGGAACAGTCCACACGTGTAGTTTCAGGATAAATGAAAACGTTCAGTGGCTTTATTTCTCCACAGCAACATAACATGCGGGTACACTGTCCCTTTAAGCAAATAAATCCTGCTCCACGTTGGGAGAAAACTGACTAACACAGCAGTCCTAGCTAGCAGGCTGGCTGGCTAAACCATACCCAAACCGTAAGAGTCTTTTTAAGCAGTCATGCAAACAAATGAAAGAAATCTTACTTTGGCTACAGTAAGTAGTGTGCTGTATCCTTCTGGCTAGCAGCACATTTATCCATGTGCTCTCATCTGAGACAGGCAGCTACTGCTGGTAACAAGATCCTTATCTACCTTGCTGGCTCTCAGGTGTCCGCTTACATCATGATTAGCTAGCTTCCACCTGAGTTAACCCTTATGAGTGCTGGATGAAGCACTCAGACATATGTTTCCCAGGCATAACTGATAGGGGTTGACTTCACCCTGTCACATACCTCCCCTGTTTGTGTGTGGCTAGTGTCCCACACGGCTGAAGCCCGACCCTCCACTCCTTCTCTTGACAAAAAATCAGCATTTGCATGGTCCTTTCCAGGTCTATGCTGAATATCAAAAGAGAAGGGTTGGAGGGCCATATACCACCTGGTCAACCTTGGATTTGTGTCCTTCATGGTGTTTAACCACTTCAAGGGCGCATGGTCAGTGACCAGGGTGAAGTGTACTCCGGCGACATAATGTCTCAAGGCCTCAAAATTGCCCATTTTACAGTGAGGCACTCCTTCTCAATAATGGAATACCTCACTTCCCTTGGGAACAGCTTCCGGCTGATGAACAGTATGGGGTGTTCAACACCATCAAATTGCTGAGACAGCACTGCTCCCAGTCCTACCTCTGAGGCATCCGTCTGGATGATGAAGGGCTCTTTAAAATCTGGGCTCCGAAGAGCGGGGCCCTCTGACAGGCACTTTTTTAGCATGTCAAAGGCGTCTTGGCACTCCCAAGACCATTTAACTTGGGTCGGGGCACTCTTTTTTGTCAGATCTGTTAGGGGTGCAGATATTTCTGAAAAAATGGGGATAAACCGCCGGTAATACCCTGCTAACCCCAAAAGGGAGCAGACCTGTGTCTTTGTCTGTGGGGTGGGGACTTCCTATATGGCGGCCACCTTGCTAGCTAGTGGCCTTAAAATCCCTCCCCCAACGGCATAGCCCAAGTACTTTGTAGTGGATTTACCCAGGGCACATTTTTTTGGATTTGCAGTGAGCCCTGCTTCTCTTAAGGACGTTAGGACTGCCCTTAACCTTTTTATATGAGACTGCCAGTGTCTGCTATAGATGACAATGTCATCCAAGTAGGCCGTGGCATATGCCCTATCTATCTATAGGGACGGGACCGTACTTTTACGCCAGGTTCTGTCTCAATCCTATGGGACACTAAATTAGTCTGCCCTGGCAGCTCCGAAAAAACATCTGGGAACTGGTCACATAATTCTAGTACTGTAGGTCTGACCTTTGTTCCGTTGTTAACTGCCCTCCCATGGGAACCTGATGGTCATTGTACGTACTACCCTTTGGAAGCTGCGGACCCAAATCCGTCTCTCCTTCCCGAGGGTGGATGAACAGCGATTTCATCGTTTTCCAGGGTTTCAGGAGGTTCACGTGGTAGATTTGTTTCCCTTCCTGGACCCTGGTTGAGAGATCTCATATCACCTCCCCGGTGCGGCGGAATGTCGGTAGTAGTAGCATCACTTGGTCCCCAGGTTGGAAGACCCTCAAGCGAGCATTTTGGTTGTACTGCCTCTCTTGATGTTCTTGGGCAGATTTGATGTTTTCCTTAGCAAACCTACCTATCATGTCTAGGCGCTTTCTAAGGTCTATGACATACTGAAGGGTATTCTTGGAGGGGGAAGGCTCCTCCTCCCAGGATTCCTTCAGTAGGTCGAGAATACCCCGAGGTTGGCGTCCATATAGGAGCTCAAACGGGGAGAAGCCTGTGGATGATTGGGGAACTTCTCCCTTTCCTGTTGTTTGCGGTACGAGAAGTTCCCCAATCATCCACAGCTGTTCAAAATTGGTGCGTTTAGCGCGGTTTGGGAATTTATCGTAGAAAGCTCTTAGCTGGAGGTATCTAAAGAATTCTGAATTTGGCATCGATTTTTCCGACTTAATTTGTTCAAACGGTTTGATAGATATCCTACCCTCCAGGTGTCGAAGGCGAGTGTAGCCCTTTTGTGTCCATATAATAAAATCTTTCCTCTGCAGGCCCGGAGCGAAATCAGGGTTAACCAGAATTGGGGTCATCAAGGAGTGTTGTCTCATCAAAACATGCTTATATTTGCTTTTGCCCCATACTGCCAAAGAGCCGACAACTGCGGGGAGCGGATTTATGAAGTCTCTGCGGACTGTATTTGGGAGCCAGATCAGGTCCCGCAGTACCACCGGGGCACAGCAGGCCGCCTCCAGTTCCACCCATCGCCTTCGTATGGGATGGGTGTGCCACTGGATGATTTGAGTTAATTGGGCCGCTCTATAGTACGACAACAGGCAAGGTACCGCTAGCCCTCCTTTTGTAGTGGGCCTAATTAGTATGCTAGTTTTGATGCGAGGGGTTTTATTACCCCAGATAAATTTCACCATTGCGGACTGTAACCGAAGGATCTCTTCCCTGATTATAGGGACCGGAAGAGTCTGAAATAGGTACAGAATTCTGGGAAGGAGATTCATTTTTAGAGATTGAATCCTACCAATCCAGGATATGTTGTACCCTGCCAATTTCCGGAGATCGTCCTTCAGTGTCCGAATCAGTCTGGGGTAATTTGCTTTATATAGGGTGTCTGATTGTTTTGTGATATTTATTCCTAGATACTTTATGCAGGAGGTTTGCCATTTGAATTCAAAATTTACCGTGATCAATTTCTCAGTGGCTTTAGGTAAATTGATATTTAGGGCTTCTGATTTTGCTTGATTAATTTTAAACCCCGATATCGTGTTAAATTCCCCCAAAATTTGGAAAACGTTCGGCAGAGAGGTGAGGGGCTGCGATAGTGTGAGTATCACGTCATCAGCATACAGGGCCACTTTATGTATCTGGTCACTGATTTGGATGCCTGATATATTTGGGCTGAGACGGATGTGCGCCGCTAGGGGTTCAATACAGAGCGCAAACAGGAGGGGTGACAGAGGACAGCCCTGTCTGGTGCCGCTCTTTATCTGGAATTCTTCCGAGGGGAAGCCCTGGTGTCTGACCTTCACCGTCGGTCCCTGATATAGAGCGAGAATTGCCTCTATCATTCTCCCTCCCAGCCCGAACGCCCCAAGCGTCTCCCTCAAGTAGGGCCAGTCAATTCTGTCGAACGCTTTTTCAGCATCTAAACTAACCACCATAGACGGGATACGTTTTTTCTGTGCCAGATCAATTAAGTCAATAATCCGTCTGGTGTTATCAGCTGCTTGTCGACCACATATGAACCCCACTTGATCGGGATGGACCAACTTGGACAACACCTGGTTAAGGCGATTAGCTAACAGTTTCGAAAAGATTTTTGTGTCGGAGTTTATTAACGAGATGGGCCTGTAGCTTTTACAGTCCGCTGGGTCTTTTCCCTGTTTGTGAATTACTGAGATAGACGCCTGGAGCACCATCCAAGAAGGAGTTACAAAGTTTTAGTAAATGAGGAGCTAATATTTTACGGAATTTTTTATAATAGAGATTGGAAAAGCCGTCTGGGCCTGGGGCTTTGGCTGCTTTCAATGACTTCATTGCCTCCATGAGTTCCTCGATAGTAAAATCAGCCTGTAGTGCGTCCCTCTCCTCTCTGGTTACTGTAGGCAGTTGTGCCTCGGCCAAGAACGTCTTTAGCCGTGCTTTTGTGGTTGGCGTGTGTGCCACCTTTGCCCCATCGTATAGGGTCTCATAATATTTTTTTAATTCATTGACTATTTTTTTGGGGTCAGAGGTCAGATCCCCTTGTTTTGTTCGAATTGTCTGAATTTGGGAGATTTGGTTTTTGTCTCTTAGTTTGTTGGCAAGTAGGGTATCTGGCCTGTTTGCTTTCTCAAAATATTTCCGCTTAGTCCATGTCAGCTCCTTCTCAGCACGGGAGGTCAACAAAATATTCAGTTTGGTTTTAGTGTCTAGCAACTCCTTAAGGGTCATTGCGTCTTTATTCTTTTTATGTCGAGTCGAGAGGACTGCCAATTCTGCTTGCAACTGATTGATTTTTTTGTCCTTCTCCCTCTTTCGCCTGCTTGCAATCCTCATGAGCTCTCCTCTCAGAGTCGCCTTATGGGCCTCCCACAAGGTAGCCTGCGATGTCACACTTCCTAAGTTCTCCTGAAAATATTCCCTGATTTTATCCCCTACGTTTTGTGCAATTGCGGGGATTTTTAGTAATACTTCATTGAGCTTCCAGTTCGCTCCTGGTCTGTCCAGAATAAAATCAGTGCACCGCAGCTCAATCGGTGCATGATCTGACCACGAAATATCGTGGATGCCCGAGTGGGAGATCTGTGGAACCATTCTACTGGATACAAACAGGTAGTCTATCCGACTGTAGCGGTCATGGGGGTGGGAGTAGAATGTAAAACCTTTCTCTTGTCTATGTTGTTCTCGCCAAATGTCAAGTAGATTATTGGCGCGCAGCCCTCTATTCCACGCTTGTCTTATCTTGGAGCTATTTTTTCCGCTTGGTGTGCATCTATCCAGTATAGGATCTAGTGTTTGGTTAAAGTCGCCCCCCAGTATTACACAGCCCTGTGCTAACCTCTGAAGTATGGCAAAGAATCTCTCCAGAAAAGCTTCCGTGCCTTCGCTCGGAGCATAGACGTTTGCCAGCGTGATTGGTTGACCTCTTATTTCACCGCTTACAATGAGAAATTGGCCGTTGTAGTCTCTTTTAATGGTCTTAATCGTCAAGGGCAAACGGTCATGCACCAGGATGGCTACCCCTCTCTTTTTTTGTGTGGCTGAGGCTGAGAACCAATTCTTAAACCTATAATCTATAAATTTTGGTGAACTAGATTTAGAAAAGTGAGTTTCCTGCAGGAGGATGATGTCAGGGTCTGATTTTTTATAGTCCGTCATAGCTAGTCTGCGTTTCCCTGGGTTGTTGAAGCCTTTGACATTATGTGATATGATAGTAATCCCTTTATTCATGATTGCGGTTCCAAACCTTCACTCCTATGTTAGCGACCATCTGAGCCTCTGGTGTCCGTGATGAGGATGACGGGTGATCCTGCGGTTGGGTCCGCCTGTCAGCGTGATGGAGCCTTGAGATGGGAATACAGAGGGGAGCACACTGGGGAAACATAAACAAACATATATCAACATTTATTTCAACACATAATAACTGTCCGGGGAATGGGCGGGAACTAGCCCCCCCATTCTCCATCGTTGCCCTCTTCAGGCGTACAGCCTGGACGGAGTTCGGGATGGCCCTCCTTCCCCCTCTCCCGTCCTTCGTGGCTGGCCTAAATGGGACTTTCATGGGCCCCTCCTGAGTCTTCTCACCCACGCCCATGTGGAGACTCATTCACAAAGCCTTTGCGGGGGACAGCATCCCTCCCCCCCTCCCTTGCTTGTGTAGCGGAATATTGTAACGGCAATGCTGTGTAACTTGAGTTGATAACTATAAGATCAACTCCGAACTCTTTATTATTAGTGAAACGCTTGCTGCGGCGCCAATAAGAGTAGTGTATACAGTGTAATGAATAACTTGTAAGAAATAACTTCCTGCCCCTGCTCGCTAGACTCTCTTGTGTGTTACCTGTCTGACTCAGTGTCTATGCATCGTGTCAGCTAATTGTTGCCCTGGGAAGCTCTGTGTGTGGTTAGAGGGTTGATGTTATGCTGAGACTCCCTGGCACTTTATTTGTGGGCCCTGAGCGAACCCTCTTGCCGTGTCTGGAGTCGCCCTGCTGATTGTCTGCCTCTATCTAGTTCGTAGAGATAAGTCCCAGCCTCCCCCCCCTTTCCTGTGGCCCGCTGAATATCCGGGTGGGTCTCCCCGCTCGTGTCTTAATTTTCGCCCGGCCGGCTTAGTCGTTATCCGCTCTGATTGTGGTTTAGTGCGCCTTCCGCCATGTTCTTTACAGTGGGGCTGTGTGCGCCGGTCGCCTTCCGCCGGTTGTTCCCTTCCGGCGCTGAGAGGTGACGCTCTCTGTCCCTCTGTTCTGCTTGCCTCCTCCAAGATGGCGTCTGGACCATTTCCGGTAACGTGCTTCCGGCGGCCGCCATTTTCCCTCGGCCAGCCCGCGAAGAAGGACGTCTCCTCACCTGCTCCCGCGTCAGGAACTCCTCCACTTCCGCAACGAAGCCATGCGGTGAAACGCTTGCTGCGGCGCCATTCTTGGCGGCTTGCGTTCCACCTCGGAACGCCATTTTCAGCTACAGGTAGGAGTTTGATTTTACATTTTCAGGTGGCCAGGATAGTCCTTTTACTGGTATTTACAGCAGGGTGATGACTTGGACAGGTCTTGTGGCTAGCTCTTTGGCAGATAAACTGGTGGGCAAACTGTAACCCCCATTATTAAACTGGAACTATGTTCAACTTTAAGTAGGTATTTTCCTCAGGGTATTGCGGAATTCATCGGGCCTCAGGGGATTTTGGAGGCCTTACAGTGTTCCATTCTGGATCCTCCCGCGCCTCTCGTCTAGGACTTTGCATCGGGCCCTCCTTCAGCCCCAGGTTGTTTAGGAATTCTTCGCTTTCCCCTGGGTCCTTAATTGTTATGGCCTTTCCGTTCCGTAGGACCATCAGGCCGAACGGAAAGGTCCACCGGTATCGCACTGCCCGGTCCCTCAGCACTTTAGTAACCGGGTGTAGTGTTCTTCTCCGTGCGAGGGTGATCGGTGATAAGTCCTGGAATAATTGTATTGTGGTTCCCTCGAACCGGCATGCCCCTTCCGATCTTGTGCATTTGAAGATAGCTTCTCGGGTTTTGAAATAATGCAGCCTAGCTATAATATCCCGCGGTTGTTCCGTCGTGGCTGGGCGGCTTCTTAGGGCTCTATGGCAGCGGTCCATGGCCCTTTCTGTGGCAGGGATGTCAGGCAGCAGCGTTTCTAGCCACCTGGTTAAATATTCTTCAGCATCCGTGACCGACTCTGGGACCCCACGCACCCTGATGTTGTTTCTACGGTCCCTGTTGTCGGCATCCTCTTGCCTGTCTAATATCTCTGCAATCTGGGCTTGCATGTGTGTGGTTTTTTTGTCTGTCTTTTTAATTTGTTTGGATGCGGCCGCCATCTTTTCTTCTAGGGCCCCTGTTCTCTCTCCCAGCCCCTGGACCTCCTTCTTCATATCTTCGAGCCCCACATAAATCATGGTCTTCATGTCTTGGTATAACCTATCAAAGTCACATATTCGGACCGGCATTTGGGTGGGCTCATGCGGGGGGTCCTCGTCCCTCTCCGAATCAGATCCCGCTGCAGATTCTGGCGGCCTCGTTGCGGCAGCGCCTCGTGGGGTAGAGCGACCCAGGTATTTTCGTAAATCACCCTCTTTCTTCTTTTTGGCTGTTAGGGGTGCCATCACGGGAGTATCTACTGCTTTATTACTCTTTTTTCCCTCGATTTTCCTCGGTGCTTATTGCCGTTTTTTAGTGTTTAGGGAGGTGGGGGATGGAGCTCTGACTTTATGCTGCCATCCGCTCCAGCCTCTTGTCCCCACTTTTCGCTGATTCTGTATTCTGCAGTGCTTCCTGCATTTCTAACTTTTCCTGGATCAATTGCTTCTCCACTTATCCTGCTTGGTGAAGCTTCTTATCACCTTCACTGATCTGGTCAGTCAAGTCTGAATTTTTCTGTGTCAGACTTACATTCTCTCTCTTTACAGTCTCTAGATTACTCAGGGTATTCTCATAGGTTTCCTTCAATGTATACAGCTCTGTGCTGCGAGCATAGACCTCATGGCGTGAGAGTTCCAGCTCTGCTTTAAGCGCGCTAGCCTCTTGCCGAGAAACCCCCAACTCTGTGATGAAGTTTTGCACATCTTTCTGGGACATCTCATAGCATAGTTTCCAGTCAGTTCTTGTTTTCTTTGATTCGCTTGGCTCTCTGCCTATGGTGGTAGCAGTAGCCTTTGTCATCTCTAGGCGTGTCGTCATTCCTGGGACGATTGCGCCAGGCACTATGGGCTTTTGTTCATCTTGGATCTGGTGTAGGGACATAGTCATTTGCTGCCACGGTTTAATTTGGAGACTTTGGGGTCCGGCGCTCCGGACCCTTGTCACTTCTGCAGCTTTCATCTGTAGGGGCGGTTCTCTTCCACGGTCGTGAACATAGTATGGCCTGAAGGGACACTGTTTTGTATGGTTACGTACATTACACAACAAACATTTCACGTCGGCCATTTTAGAAACCCGGCAGGGACAATTTGCTAGCTGCAATTTCACTCACTTCAGCAAGTTACATACAGCACTTGCTAGCTGCAAATCCACTCACTTCAGCAAAAGGCATTAGCTTTACAAACAGCACTTGCTAGATGCAATTTTTTTTCTTCTTCAGCAAAACATTTTGGTTTTCTGTTTGGGTTCAAGGTGCTATTGCATCCACACTTCGCACATTCTCTGTGTATGCTAGAAGCACAACTGATATACACAGTGGGATAGACTTCACTCATAGCATCTGTACTTTAGTTCAGCTGGGCGGCCATTTTAAACCCCCGCATTTATTTGCAAACCCACAGACTTTTTAGTGTCGACCCGCATTCTCCACCATATATGACAAACGCCCCTCTTTTGTAGCGCTGACATCTGTCTGGGTTCTTCCCGACACAGTCTTCTAGGGTTATTTATACAAAAAACAGGATGATGCAAAGTATTACATTGCTTAACTCAGGCTTCTGCCTGCTTTATTTTCATCCCAGTAAGGGACTGCAGCTTTAACATGTGTAGGTTAGAGGCACTCAGATATTTTCATTCAGCGGTTTACTCATATCAGTGTTATAACATTTCACACAGTGTCACTTTTAAGAAATAAAAACCAAATCATATAAAGAAATCCTATCCCTTTCAGGGATCTAACTACACATCAGAATCAGCCTCTAACTGCTGCTGGGCCAACTAACCTGGTTCCCCAGCTTAAAACAATGCCCTCTCATTTAGGGTCACTAGATACAGCACAGTCTTTTAGCAACAGCAATAAACATTTGTTTTGTCTTATCTGTTCGTGGTGGGAACTCGGTCCCAAGTGTCCAGGCAAATCCTCTGGTACTGTGATACTTGGAGGGGCCGTCCACCCCGAAACTGGATACAGGGGAGCCTCCAGGCTCTAAGGAGAGAGAGTGAAATGCAAACCCCTCTGCTCTAAATACCTGTGCATGTGATTAGAAGAGCAGGTGAGGGAGAACTAGACCCATTGTAATCTGTGGTCTGGATTTTCCATCCAGCAGCCTGAGTTAATGTGAAGCTGTGGAATGGACCATTTTTAACTATTCCTGCACTTTCTGACCTAAAATGGGGCAGAAAGCTGCCTAACATCTTTGGACTATGTCACACTGGTCAGGAATCGGCGTTCTCCACGCTCCCCACACAGAGCACCCCCTTCCCGCAGGGAGTCCCTGGACACACAAAACAAACCTGCCTTACCGGCCTCCACGGCTCCTCGCCCCTGCCGCCGTCGCGGGATCACTCCCCTTGGTGATTCCTCTGTTCAGAGCCGGGCACGCCCACGTCCTCCTGCACGCACACCTGCACGCACACCTGCACCATCCACTGGCTCGGTTCACGCGCGTACACGAGTTACGGAGCACGCTCAGTCTGCACACTCTTCTTCCCGTCCCCCGGACCTCAGGCTCCGCCCCCGCACACTGCACGGGCATACTCAGGTTACCAACAAGACTCACCTGGCCTGTTATGCCTGCACCAATCTGCAGTGTCTCCCTGTAGCTCTTCCTGTCCCGCCTCCGTTCCTAATTGGACCTTCCTGCTTTATCTAGCTCCTCTCTGCTCTCAGTCTTTGCTCGACATAGTCTCTGTATGGAAGTACTTCTGGATTCTCTCAGTGTTTTCACAGGTTCTGACGCGGCTTGTACGACTACCCCCTCTGGCTCTCGATCTCGGCACTCCTTGGACAACGCTCACTCTGGTAACCCCTTGAACACGGCTTGGACAACGACCTATCTCCACTCTCCACTCCCTGACTTCGGCGAGGCATCCTTCACTCTATCTCTACAACCGGTACCGGCAAGTATTGTCTACCTTACTACACCTGGCCTGGCAACGCTTCATACCACACTCCGGACACGCTCCCTTTGCTGCGGGTGCATGTATTATCACTTCCCCCTTCAGCTCAGGGGACGGGTCTGGTCTGCGGGCAACACCGGCGTAACAGTCACATATCCCCCTCCCCAGCTCACACCTACTGGGGTGAGTGGCCATGGACCTCACTGGGGTGAGCGTCCTACCTGAAATACTTGAGCTAACTCCGCAGTACAATATTAAACATTCACGACACGAATATTAACTTTTTTTTTTTTTTTCCACTGCAATTATGGACAATAGTTTTTGTCATAAGAGACTATACTTGGCAAACATATTTTGTTGCTCTCTGTTAGGGAACTATTTTGAAAAATAAATGTCTAGCACACACTCTTATAACCCAGGATATGCTAAATATACTCACAAAACCAGACAGTTTCTATTGCCTTCCTGGGTTTTTCTACTCTAGAATATGAACCTCATTATATTTACCAACAAAAAGGGCCATCAACCCTGTATAGTAATTTGTAGTTTAGCTACATTTTAACACAGAGAACCAATATAACATTGCAATATTGCCAAAATGCTTATTCTTGAGGCCTAATATAGCATAACTACACTAGCTTATTTGCAAAGTTAAGTGTCCGTGACATAGTCCACACGTGTAATAACAAAAAAATATCGGTCAATTCCCCAAACATTTTTTTTTCCTTTGACTTCCAGTCCATTACACCCTCTGACTTTATTTCAACACCCGCTGCAGCCTGCAAATGACTGGACTGTTTCTTCAGCCACTGACGAGACACTCGGACTGGATTTTCCTTGGCTCCACACTGTGGTCCAGAGTGGCGAGATCTGGAACTATTCAGGCGCAGCGTTGTCCTTAGTCGCTTTTTCTTGTCAATCTTTGAACCTTCTAGGCTCTTCTTACTGAGATGTCTCCTCTCATCAGAAATCTTTGATTTCCCTTTTCGGGCCATTACCAGGCCTTTGTGTTTTGGAGACCTTATTGCCTCTGTATAAGAGTAGTCCATATTAACAATGTCACCAGGATTTTTCATCAAGTTTGTGTTTTCAGGAACTGCCACCCACTTGGCTAAAACATCTTCTGTGGTGGCCTGGGTGTGTTCACTAGTTTGATAATCATCTGGACAACATACATGAAATTGAGGATCTGGATTTTTGAATCCCAGATCAGGGAGAATATTCTCAGTATTCTCAGGAAGGTGCCCATCTGTTTCTGGAATAACAGCAGCACAATCAAAGTCAATTCTTTCTCCTTCCTCTTTGTTATCAGTGAGGGCATTGAGTTTACTTTCCCTGGTCTCCTTTTGTGACCGTGTCTCTTTTAGCCTTGGAATCTCTTTCTCCAACTTCATCTTTATAGCAAATCGTAATATTGCAACAGCATTGAAGATACACGTATAGGAACGTACAGCTTGCTTGGTTAGGAGGTAGGATTGATAGCCCGACTGAACCACTTTAGCAGCTTCTCCCATGTACTGGTAGCGTCTTTGTTGCTGTCCTACTTTATTTCTTTTTCCACTCAGTGCGGCTGCTAATTCAACTTCTTTGGAGTTGAGTTGCGACTCCATGTCCGTCATCTGTTTCAGAGCAAGGTTTAACTCTGTTTCATTTTCTCTATTTTTGACCTGCAGCTGCAGGTGCTCCTTCCGGGTCTTGTCCAGCTCCAGCTGCAGCCGGGCCCCCTCATTTGCCGTGTGGTCCAGCTGCTTATAGATATCGGCCATCTCGCTTTCATAGCGCAATGTCAGGCAGACCACCTGACGGATGGACACCTCCTCTCTCTTGGCGCACTGTATCTCGCGCTCAGCCATCTGCTTCTGCATCTCTTCAACCTGATCTTGCCAGACCTCCCTCAGGGTCTTCACCTCTTCCTGGTGCTTGCTCTGGGTTTGCATCAGCGCCTCCATTTTTTGGAGCTCTGCAGTTTGTGTTGCCTGGATCGCCGCTGATTCTGTATTCTTTTTTTCAACCAAAAATTTTTTATTGAGTGCATGGTACAATAATCACATTCTCTTCCAACCCATTATCGTATACAAAGGTATCCATAACAACTCTTTTTATAAGTAAATTCACAAAAGACAGACTGGGGTTACAAACAGACCAACAAGACCTACAGACATACTACACCGGGAGAGGAGGTAGGGAGGGGGGGGAGGGAGGGGGGGGGAAGAGGCTGCCACAGTACGATTTCGACTCCTCTGGACGCATCATAGAGGCTATGGTTCTCGTTGAGGTTTGGGTTTCTTGGGTTTGGTAGGCTTTTGGTCCCAAAGGGCACGCAGTAACAGTAGCCATATCGTAGGCCTCTGATCTCTTCTGTTGTGTTTTGACCTTTGCTTATCTTTCTCTTTGCCTTGTTTAGTGAACCCCTAATCTTATCAGGAATCTAAGGCCTTCTGTCCACTACACTTCATCCAAGGAGAACGCGTCCAGATCTATTAAAGCAGTATGTTGGAGGCACTGACCCCTGGGATATCGTTCAGGTCTAGCCATGGTGACCATACTTTGAGAAAATTTGTGCCGGTGTCGTTAACTAGACTCGTCAACTGTTCCATCCGGCAAACGTGCCAAATTCGATTTCTGATTTTTGGGATGTTTGGTAGATCCGGTTGCTTCCACAATGCTGCGAGCTCACACCTCAGGGCAGTTGCAAAATGTGCAATTAATTTGTGCTCCGACCTGTTTAGCCCCGGAGTGTCTCTGACCAGCAGAAACAGCCAGGGGTCCAAAGGGATCGTGCAGTCGAGAATCCTCTGAAGCCAATTTCTGAGTTCCTCCCAGATTGGGAGTACCTTGGTGCAGCCCCACAGCATGTGTAGCAAGTTTGCCTGCTCCCCACATTGTTTCGGACACAATGGGGGGTAACCTTTAACAAACTTTGACAATCGTGTTGGGGTCAGATACCACCTCATCAGGACTTTATACGCGTTCTCCTTTAATGTCGTGCAAATCGAGCTCTTAGCTGCCGCCAGGCTGATTTGATCCCAGTCTGCATCCTCTAATATGTCTCCTAAGTCTCTCTCCCATCTGTTCCTATATTTTAACGTCACGTCAGCATCAGGAGTCGGACAGACTACTGCTTTATACATTGTAGAGATAAGTCCCTGGGTTCCTGTTCCAGTAGAACAGAGCTGTTCAAAATTGGTGCGTTTAGCGCGGTTTGGGAATTTATCGGTGACGCTCTCTGTCCCTCTGTTCTGCTTGCCTCCTCCAAGATGGCGTCTGGACCATTTCCGGCAACGTGCTTCCGGCGGCCGCCATTTTACCTCGGCCAGCCCGCGAAGAAGGACGTCTCCTCACCTGCTCCCGCGTCAGGAACTCCTCCACTTCCGCAACGAAGCCATGCGGTGAGACGCTTGCTACGGCGCCATTCTTGGTGGCTTGCGTTCCACCTCGGAACGCCATTTTCAGCTACAGGTAGGAATTTGATTTTACATTTTCAGGTGGCCAGGATAGTCCTTTTACTGGTATTTACAGCAGGGTGATGACTTGGACAGGTCTTGTGGCTAGCTCTTTGGCAGATAAACTGGTGGGCAAACTGTAACCCCCATTATTAAACTGGAACTATGTTCAACTTTAAGTAGGTATTTTCCTCAGGGTATTGCGGAATTCATCGGGCCTCAGGGGATTTTGGAGGCCTTAAAGTGTTCCATTCTGGATCCTCCCGCGCCTCTCGTCTAGGACTTTGCATCGGGCCCTCCTTCAGCCCCAGTTTGTTTAGGAATTCTTCGCTTTCCCCTGGGTCCTTAATTGTTATGGCCTTTCTGTTCCGTAGGACCATCAGGCCGAACGGAAAGGTCCACCGGTATCGCACTGCCCGGTCCCTCAGCACTTTAGTAACCGGGTGTAGTGTTCTTCTCCGTGCGAGGGTGATCGGTGATAAGTCCTGGAATAATTGTATTGTGGTTCCCTCGAACCGGCATGCCCCTTCCGATCTTGTGCATTTGAAGATAGCTTCTCGGGTTTTGAAATAATGCAGCCTAGCTATAATATCCCGCGGTTGTTCCATCGCGGCTGGGCGGCTTCTTAGGGCTCTATGGCAGCGGTCCATGGCCCTTTCTGTGGCAGGGATGTCAGGCAGCAGCGTTTCTAGCCACCTGGTTATATATTCTTCAGCATCCGTGACCGACTCTGGGACCCCACGCACCCTGATGTTGTTTCTACGGTCCCTGTTGTCGGCATCCTCTTGCCTGTCTAATATCTCTGCAATCTGGGCTTGCATGTGTGTGGTTTTTTTGTCTGTCTTTTTAATTTGTTTGGATGCGGCCGCCATCTTTTCTTCTAGGGCCCCTGTTCTCTCTCCCAGCCCCTGGACCTCCTTCTTCATATCTTCGAGCCCCACATAAATCATGGTCTTCATGTCTTGGTATAACCTATCAAAGTCACATATTCGGACCGGCATTTGGGTGGGCTCATGCGGGGGTCCTCGTCCCTCTCCGAATCAGATCCCGCTGCAGATTCTGGCGGCCTCGTTGCGGCAGCGCCTCGTTGGGTAGAGCGACCCAGGTATTTTCGTAAATCACCCTCTTTCTTCTTTTTGGCTGTTAGGGGTGCCATCACGGGAGTATCCACTGCTTTATTACTCTTTTTTCCCTCGATTTTCCTCGGTGCTTATTGCCGTTTTTTTAGTGTTTAGGGAGGTGGGGGATGGAGCTCTGACTTTATGCTGCCATCCGCTCCAGCCTCGCGCATGCGCCTCCCCTAAGCATGGTTTATAAAGTACGGTTAAACCTCTCTACCAATCCATCAGTCTGAGGATGGTAGACTGAGGTCCGGACGGATTTTACCTCCAATAACTTTAGGACATCCTGCATTAACTTTGCCATGAAATTTGTTCCCTGGTCAGTTAACATTACTTGGGGAAGTCCTACCCTAGAGAACAGTTCTAACAGCCTGTGAGCAACCTGTTTAGCAGTGGCTGATCTCAGAGGGAAGGACTCAGGATATCTGGTGGCATAATCTACCACAACGAGTATAAATTTATGTCCCTTCGCAGAGGGTTCTAAAGGTCCGACCAGATCTACCCCAATTCTCTCGAATGGGACGGCTACCAAGGGCAGAGGAACCAAGGGAGCCGGCTTCTGTCCTTTTTGGCTAGTTAACTGGCATTCAGGACATGTCTCACATAGTTTCATGATGTCACCTTGTATGCCTGGCCAGTAAAACCGGGACGAGATGCAGTCCGTGATTTTATCTCTGCCCAAATGACCACCCCATGGGAGAGTATGGGCTAGGGTGAACACCGTTTTAATCAACCCTTTAGGGACTAGCATCTGTCGAATGACCTCCCCTGTTTGTGTAACCTTATTCACACAATATAGAATGTCATTCAACAGTTCAAAATGTGGAAACACTTTTATACCCTGTTCATCCATTATCTTGTTGTTGACCTGTACCACCTTCTCATATTGTCTAGCCAGAGCTGGGTCCTCCCTCTGCCTCTGATGGAAGTCAGGAAGATCCAGGTCTGGCAAAATTCCCGTATCTATCTGTTCCCTACCCTGGTCATCCCCGGCCATGACCTGCAGTCCTTTGGGCTGACTAATGTTACCAAGAGTCCCAGCCTTTCTTAACCAGTCATCTTTTTCCGCACCCTCTGTTTACGTGTCTTTGGGACATGGTGTCTACGGGGAAAAATCTCTGGGGAAAAAGGGAACAAGTCTCCGGGCTTCTCCGGTACCAGAGAAGTAGGCTCCGTAGGAGTAGGGGCCAACAATGTTTCGAGGTAGGGCCAGTCTCGGCCAAGTAGAACAGGAGCAGGTAGCCAGGGAGCAACTCCCACTAGTAGGCTAGCCTCTTGATCCTGGATACGCAGTAGAACGTTCGCCATCGGGTATCTCTTTGTATCCCCATGGATACACTCGATATTCCAATGAGAGTCATAAGATAGTCTATTGCTTGGAATTGCCACAGAACGGTATCATCTATTTATTTTTTGATTATTGAAGCTTGGCTAACGAAATGCTTTTATTTGTGCGAGCTTTCGAGATACACTGATCTCTTCTTCCGGCGATGTTACAATCATATATATATATATATATATATATACATATATTTATTATTGGTTTTATATATATATATATTACAACAAAAACGTTTCCCAGAGGGAGCACACGGGTGTATCAATACAGTGATAATGAAAATGTATTGAAAGAGCCATAAAAACAGGGGAGAAAGTGTTAAAAAGGAGGGGGACTCCTAAACAACTCCGAAAAGGGACTGGAAATGCTGGACTCATGGACAGTGCAATATATCAAGACTCAGCTTAAGTCCTCATTTGTCAAAAAACATAATGTGAAAACAGAATCACAAATAATGACCGGATAGAGATAGTGACCTTAAAGACAAATTGTCCACGATGGTAATAAAGTCAATATAAAGGACAGCAGTGACATATAATGCGAGTAAGTGTCAGAGACAGTAATGCTTCTCTTTGCTATAACTGAGACCTGGCTCACTCAGTCTGACTCTGCTCTGGAAGCTGCCCTCTCTTATGGTGGCCTTTCCTTCTCCCACACTCCGCGCCATGATGGCAGAGGTGGAGGCGTGGGGCTCCTGCTCTCCTCTCTCTGCCGTTACCGAACCCTTCCTATTCCCCCCTCTCTTGCTTTTCCCTCCTTTGAGGTTCACACAGTCCAGATCTTCTCTCCTCTCCCTGTCCACGTGGCGGTCATCTATCGCCCACCTACCTCTACTTATCCCCCTTCTGCCTTTCTCTCTCACTTTGAATCCTGGCTCTCTTTCTTTCTCTCTTCAGACTCCCCTGTTCTTCTCCTTGGGGACTTCAATTGCCACATTGATGACCCCTCTCTCCCTTGGGCTTCCTGCTTTCTTTCTCTAACCTCTTCTTTTGGCCTTCAACAGTGGACTGCAGCCAGCACCCCCAAGGATGGCCACTACTTAGACCTGGTTTTCACTAAAAACTTCTCTCTCCGATTTCTCCATTTCCCCTTTTCCTCTCTCTGACCATCACCTCATCTCATTTTCTCTATCTCACTTCTCCCCTTCTCCACCTCCGTCTACCCCCCGGTTTTGCAGAAACCTGCGCTCTATTCATTTACCTGACTTTGAGTCCACTTTACACTCCTCCCTCTCCTCTCTCAGCTCTGCTACAGACCCTGACAACCTGGTCAGGAACTGCAACTCTGCCTTGTCCTCCTCTCTTGATCTACATGCCCCGCTTTCTCTCTGCTTCACTCGGCCTTCTAACCCTAGACCCTGGTTAAATTCCAACACGCGCATGCTGCGTTCCTCTCTCGTTCCTCTGAACGCCTCTGGAGGAAATCTCATATTCTTGCAGACTTCCTTCACTACAAATTTATGCTATCCTGTTTCAACTCTGCCCTCTCGCAAGCTAAACAAGCCTACTTTTCTTCACTAATCAACATGCACAAGTCTAACCCACGCCGACTGTTCTCTGTCTTTGATATTCTACTCAAACCACCCTCAGCTGCCTCTCCTTCCTCCATCTCCGCTCAGGACTTTGCTGACTATTTTAAGGAAAGGGTGGAATCCATACGTCAGAACATCCCCTCTGTTTCTTCCTCCCATCCTACACCTCTTCCTAACTCTCCTCCTGCCTTCCTTGACTCTTTTTCCACTGTCTCAGAGGAGGATGTGTCGCTGTTGATCGCCTCTTCTCCCTCTTACCACTTGCCCTCTTGACCCCATTCCCTCCCATCTCCTAAAACCTCTTGCTCCTACTATAATCCCTACGCTCACACACATTTTTAACTCCTCCCTCTGCTCTGGAACCTTTCCATCCTCCTTCAAACATGCAACAGTCATACCATTACTCAAAAACAGCAAGCTTGACCCTACCTGTCTTTCGAACTATCGAACTGTCTCCCTCCTGCCGTTTGCCTCTAAACTCCTTGAACGTCTTGTATTCTCTCGCTTGCTCCATTTTCTCAACGCCTATTCTCTCCTAGACCCTCTACAATCTGGCTTCCGCACTGCTCACTCCACGGAAACAGCCCTGACTCAAATAACTGACGACCTCCATGCTGACAAAGACAGAGGTCATTACACTCTGCTCATATTACTCGACCACTCTGCAGCATTTGACACCGTGGACCACCCTCTTCTCCTTCACATTCTCCATACTCTTGGAATTCGGAACAAAGCTCTATCCTGGATCTCATCCTACCTCTCCCATCGTACTTTCAGTGTCTCTTCTGCTAACATCTCCTCCTCCTCTATTGATCTCTCTGTGGGGGTACCCCAGGGCTCTGTCCTGGGACCTCTTCTCTTTTCTCTGTACACACTCTCTCTAGGTGACTGTGGCAGGGCGGCCTGTAGCCGAGGTCAGGGAATAGTCCACACGTGTAGTTTCAGGATAAATGAAAACGTTCAGTGGCTTTATTTCTCCACAGCAACATAACATGCGGGTACACTGTCCCTTTAAGCAAATAAATCCTGCTCCACGTTGGGAGAAAACTGACTAACACAGCAGTACTAGCTAGCAGGCTGGCTGGCTAAACCATACCTAAACCGTAAGAGTCTTTTTAAGCAGTCATGCAAACAAATGAAAGAAATCTTACTTTGGCTGCAGTAAGTAGTGTGCTGTATCCTTCTGGCTAGCAGCACATCTATCCATGTGCTCTCATCTGAGACAGGCAGCTACTGCTGGTAACAAGATCCTTATCTACCTTGCTGGCTCTCAGGTGTCAGCTTACATCATGATTAGCTAGCTTCCACCTGAGTTAACCCTTATGAGTGCTGGATGAAGCACTTAGACATATGTTTCCCAGGCATAACTGATAGGGGTTGACTTCACCCTGTCACATACCTCCCCTGTTTGTGTGTGGCTAGTGTCCCACACGGCTGAAGCCCGACCCTCCACTCCTTCTCTTGACAAAAAATCAGCATTTCCATGGTCTTTTCCAGGTCTATGCTGAATATCAAAAGAGAAGGGTTGGAGGGCCATATACCACCTGGTCAACCTTGGATTTGTGTCCTTCATGGTGTTTAACCACTTCAAGGGCGCATGGTCAGTGACCAGGGTGAAGTGTACTCTGGCGACATAATGTCTCAAGGCCTCAATTGCCCATTTTACAGCGAGGCACTCCTTCTCAATAACGGAATACCTCACTTCCCTTGGGAACAGCTTCCGGCTGATGAACAGTATGGGGTGTTCAACACCATCAAATTGCTGAGACAGCACTACTTCCAGTCCTACCTCTGAGGCATCTGTCTGGATGATGAAGGGCTCTTTAAAATCTGGGCTCCGAAGAGCGGGGCCCTCTGACAGGCACTTTTTTAGCATGTCAAAGGCGTCTTGGCACTCCCAAGACCATTTAACTTGGGTCGGGGCACTCTTTTTTGTCAGATCTGTTAGGGGTGCAGATATTTCTGAAAAATTGGGGATAAACCGCCGGTAATACCCTGCTAACCCCAAAAGGGAGCGGACCTGTGTCTTTGTCTGTGGGGTGGGGACTTCCTTTATGGCGGCCACCTTGCTAGCTAGTGGCCTTACTATCCCTCCCCCAACGGCATAGCCCAAGTACTTTGTAGTGGATTTACCCAGGGCACATTTTTTTGGATTTGCAGTGAGCCCTGCTTCTCTTAAGGACGTTAGGACTGCCCATAACCTTTATATATGAGACTGCCAGTGTCTGCTATAGATGACAATGTCATCCAAGTAGGCCGCGGCATATGCCCTATGGTGTCGTAGTACCTTGTCCATTAACCTTTGGAATGTGGCTGGAGCCCCATGTAACCCAAATGGCATAGTGACGAATTGGTATAACCCGAGAGGGGTGGCAAAGGCAGTTTTGCATTTGGATTCTTCTGCTTGAGGTATCTGCCAATATCCTTTCGTGAGATCTAGGGTAGAGATATACTCTGCTTTCCCAAGCTAGTCAAGCAATTCATCCATCCTAGGCATTGGATTTGCATCAAATCTGGATACAGCATTTACCTTTCGCAGATCCACGCAAAACTTCACCTTCCCATCTGGTTTAGGGACCAACACGATAGGGCTACACCATTCGCTGTGGGACTCCTCGATTACGCCCAATTCCAACATGTCTATTATCTCCCTCTCTACCAGGTCTTTTCGGCCCTCTGGCAATCTATAGGGACGGGACCGTATTTTTACGCCAGGTTCTGTCTCAATCCTATGGGACACTAAATTAGTCTGCCCTGGCAGCTCCGAAAAAACATCTGGGAACTGGTCACATAATTCTAGTAGGTCTGACCTTTGTTCCGTTGTTAACTGCCCTCCCATGGGAACCTGATGGTCATTGTACGTACTACCCTTTGGAAGCTGCGGACCCAAATCCGTCTCTCTTCCCGCGGGTGGATGAACAGCGATCTCATCGTTTTCCAGGGTTTCAGAAGGTTCACGTGGTAGATTTGTTTACCCTTCCTGGACCCTGGTTGAGAGATCTGATAGTTCACCTCCCCGGTGCGGCGGAGAACTTGGAAAGGACCCTGCCACTTCGCAAGGAGTTTACTCTCTGATGTCGGTAGTGGTAGCATCACTTGGTCCCCTGGTTGGAAGACCCTCAAGCGAGCATTTTGGTTGTACTGCCTCTCTTGACGTTCTTGGGCAGATTTGAGGTTTTCCTTAGCAAACCGACCTATCATGTCTAGGCGGTTTCTAAGGTTCCTCCTCCCAGGATTCCTTCAGTAGGTCGAGAATACCCCGAGGTTGGCGTCCATATAGGAGCTCAAACGGGGAGAAGCCTGTGGATGATTGGGGAACTTCTCGTACCGCAAACAACAGGAAAGGGAGAAGTTCATCCCAAGCTCGCTTTTCAGTGTCCACAAACTTCCTAAGCATGGTTTTTAAAGTACGGTTAAACCTCTCTACCAATCCATCAGTCTGAGGATGGTAGACTGAGGTCCGGACAGATTTTACCTCCAATAACTTTAGGACATCCTGCATTAACTTTGCCATGAAATTTGTTCCCTGGTCAGTTAACATTACTTGGGGAAGTCCTACCCTAGAGAACAGTTCTAACAGCCTGTGAGCAACCTGTTTAGCAGTGGCTGATCTCAGAGGGAAGGCCTCAGGATTTCTGGTGGCATAATCTACCACAACGAGTATAAATTTATGTCCCTTCGCAGAGGGTTCTAAAGGTCCGACCAGATCTACCCCAATTCTCTCGAATGGGACGGCTACCAAGGGCACAGGAACCAAGGGAGCCGGCTTCTGTCCTTTTTGGCTAGTTAACTGGCATTCAGGACATGTCTCACATAGTTTCATGATGTCACCATGTATGCCTGGCCAGTAAAACTGGGACGAGATGCAGTCCGTGGGTTTATCTCTGCCCAAATGACCACCCCATGGGAGAGTATTGGCTAGGGTGAACACCGTTTTAAACAACCCTTTAGGGACTAGCATCTGTCGAATGACCTCCCCTGTTTGTGTAACCTTATTCACACGATATAGAATGTCATTCAACAGTTCAAAATGTGGAAACACTTTTACACCCTGTTCATCCATTATCTTGTTGTTGACATGTACCACCTTCTCATATTGTCTAGCCAGAGCTGGGTCCTCCCTCTGCCTCTGACGGAAGTCAGGAAGATCCAGGTCTGGCAAAATTCCCGTATCTATCTGTTCCCCACCCTGGTCATCCCCGGCCATGACCTGCAGTCCTTTGGGCTGACTAATGTTACCAAGAGTCCCAGCCTTTCTTAACCAGTCCTCTTTTTCCGCACGTCTCTGTTTACGTGACTTTGGGACATGGTGTCTACGGGGAAAAATCTCTGGGGAAAAAGGGAACAAGTCTCCGGGCTTCTCCGGTACCAGAGAAGTAGGCTCCATAGGAGTAGGGGCCAACAATGTTTCGAGGTAGGGCCAGTCTCGGCCAAGTAGAACAGGAGCAGGTAGCCAGGGAGCAACTCCCACTAGTAGGCTAGCCTCTTGATCCTGGATACGCAGTAGAACGTTCGCCGTCGGGTATCTCTTTGTATCCCCATGGATACACTCGATATTCCAAGGAGAGTAATAAGATAGTCTATTGCTTGGAATTAGGCCCTCTAGGATCAGGGTTTTTCCAGAGCCCGAGTCCAGCATGACGTTTACTTTTGTCCCCTCCAGAGATGCTGGGACTAACCACGGATTGTGGTCCCCTCGGAGACAAGCTGTAGCAGTGGTTCTGCCATATGAACAGTCCATCTCATCATCTCCTGAATCCGCAACCTTCCGCTGGGAAGCTCTCGACGGGGCTCGTGTTTGGACCTCTCCGCTGTTGGATGGGGTCCTCCCTTCTGGTTGGTGGGGTTATCCTCTCCACCGGTTGGGTGACAGGAGTCCAGGTTCTCGGGAATACTGTGGGTGGCGGCCTCCCTTGAGTGATCCAGTGGCCTCGGACCCAGGATGGGCGTCTCTGCGGGAGTTTGTACCAGGAACCCTCCGAGATGGGAAAGGGTCTTCCGATCGGGTTGACTGGATCTCCCGAGCTGGTGGGTTGTAGACCCCTCGATTGTCGGCTCTCCTGCCTCTAGCATCACCGGAAGCAACTGGTGTTTGCACCGGCCGTTCCCAGCTATCCTGTTGGGTGTCGTCGCCCAGGAAGTTTTCCACCAAGCGGACCGCTGAATCCAGGGAAAATGCAGTGTGTCTTTTTACCCAGGAGCGGGAGGAGGGGGGCATTATCTGTATGAACTGCTCGAGCACAAACTGTTCAAGGATCTCTGCCTTGTCATGTTTTTCCGGTTGTATCCACCTGGTACATAAGTCTACTAAGCAGTGGGCTACGACCCGGGGTCTGTCTCTGTTTGTATATTTGACTGTCCGGAACCGCCGTCGGTAGGTCTCTGGAGTGAGGCCTAGGCGATCCAGAATAGCAGCCTTTAGTTGCTGATAGTCCATGGCCTCATCTGCTGGAAGAGCCTGGTAGGCTGCGTGAGCTTCCCCTATGAGGAGTGGAGCCAGAGTCGTTACCCAGCGATCAACTGTCCAGCCGTGGGCCGTGGCTACCCTTTCAAAAGTGAGGAGAAATGCTTCTGGGTCTTCGTTTGGCTTCATTTTATGCAGCATCACCGGTGGGTTATTTGGAATCCCTGGTCTGCCTGGGGCTGGGCCTTGGGCCAGCAATTGGAGTAGCTTTTCCTCTCGCCGGGCCTGTCGCTCATCTTGCTGGGCCTGTCGCTCAGATTGCTGGGCCTGGTGCTCAGCTTGTTTCTCTGCTAACTGGAGCTGTTGCTCAAGGAACTGAAAAAAAATTGTCTCCATTTTTTTCCCCCCGTCTGTGTGTGTGTGTGTGTGGCCCTTCAGATACAGGGCCCGTCCAACATCCCACTTCTAACACCACCTGTGGCAGGACGGCCTGTATCCGAGGTCAGGGAACAGTCCACACGTGTAGTTTCAGGATAAATGAAAACGTTCAGTGGCTTTAGCCAGCATTAGGATAATTTTTTAAAACTGCGAGATTGAGGTTCTCGGCCAGCCGCGAGGCGAGTTTTAAAAATAGAAAGAAAATTGCGCGTTTTCGGAACTCCCATTGTCTGCGATTTCTGCGCGATTTACGAACAAATGGCGATTTCGAAAATAGCGCTGCCTCTTGCATAGGCCCCACTTGTGTGTTTAGTAAAAGGTGCAATGTTAACGTACATTATTACTAGAATGGTGTGTTGCAGCGGCATAACGGTTATCACAGGTTGTGATCGCATATAACTATTGAATGGAAGTGTGCTAATCTGGAGGATATGGTGGATATATAGTATGTGTGTGTTACGTAGCTAAATGAATCATACAGTAGTGTGCGTGAATGGTAGAGTGATGATGTGCTAATTCCGTGTATGGTGACGCATTCGTTACTGTGCGGCCCGAGTTTATTCGGGCATTTGCGTTTATCGGCCGCAGCAGAAACTGGCGCGCGCCGGAGGGGTGCCGGGCGCGCGCGAAGCCGCGGAGGAGAGTGCACGCGATAGGGCTTCCCCCTCTCCTTACAGGGTCGCCGGGTCCCCGGAACCGTCGCCGCAGTCACTCAACAATTATCAGCGAGACACCAGGGCTCCCTCGGGGAGACTTGGGCACGCGTCCGTACAGGCGGCACAGGCATCCGATGACGCAGTGACCGCGCATCGGTTGATGAGCAGGCACGCTGAGGAGCGGATTGCAAGCCGGTACATATCCCGGCTGCGAAAATAAGCGTACTCAAATAAAAGTGTGACGCCTGTGTATGGTTGCGTGTCTGTATCTGGTGTGCGAAGCTGGGATACAGTATGGGGGGTTGGTTCACATTGTTGTGGCTCGCTGGTCGGCCTAAAGTTACAGCCCGACACCCCGGCTTATGTTCCGTTAAGCAGCGCTGTTATGGCTGAAAACAGCATTTAACGAATTTATTTTCGAGCTATGGAAGATCCGTTAGTACTTCCTGATAAGTTAACGGAAGTTAAGATATCGTTAATTATTTCAACGGAATGTGAGATTTACCCCAAAAAGTGTATAGGAGACAGATTAGCAGGAAAGGGTTACTAGAGAAAAAGAGAAAAGAGCAAAAAAGAATCTTCAGCCCATGAACGATCATTTTATTTTAACTGAATATTGAAGCTGTATTCGCAAACAGTATCAAGCTCACATGTGTTTTATAGTGAAGATTAGCAGTCAGGCTAGGTTCAGTAAAATATAAAGTATCGTGCCCGGAGAGACGGGCGAATCTGCCACCAACAGTGTTCTGGATGTTCTCAACATCCCCCCCAAAAGCAGTTCCTTGGTTGTGTCAACCCGCAATTATCTTGTTTGGTTTGAATTGGAGGATTCATCAAAAACAGCCATGGGATACATCCGTAAATGGATATGAGAGATCTAATGTGCCACGTCAGCACCTCACCTGGGGGTCTTAAAAGTCCGCTAAGGTGATTGCTGAATACGGGATTGGGATTCTGGCAAACACTCCATGGGTTGCGCAAAAAAAAAGGATCGGAATCAAAGGAATCGGACGATCAAATGCGGATCGCCCAAACAATAGGGGCCATTTCTGCAGTAGGTGACACAGATTATAGACTAATATCTTGTGGGCAACAATAACTACGACGTCCTGCCGGCTCTCCAAAGTAAGTGAGTCCACAAATGCCGTCGGATAAGGACCATCGATTGCGGGGGGCGGTCCACGTTATTATCCGCGCTGGTGAGCGTCGGAATAATAAGCGGTCCACTTCAATAGCCTCCAGCGGGGACTGCATTATGCGGAGCGATAGGCATTCCAAAAGCAGGGCGCTCAGGATAAGAGGACAACCTTTGTATATTTTAATAAGGGCGCGAATATCATCTCCTAGAGACCCAGTCAGCTCTCCAATAGAGTTGCTGATTATAATGATACTGCAATAAGGGGGACAACTCCGTACCAACATTTTATTTCTAGGGACACTTAAAATTATAAGCAGCTTTGGAGGTATTGCCAATACATGGGCTTAAATGTTGTTGTTGTGGTTTCATCCTTCATAATATCTTTAATATTAGAAGTACTAAAGTTGTTTTCATTAGAATTATTTCAATTTCCATGTATAGATTAGAGCAGCAAATAATATACTATATATACACCAAATAGATTGATCAGCACACAAAAAAACATAGATGGTAAGCTCCACGGGGCAGGGACATGTGCCTGCGAAAAGTATCTGTAAAGCGCCCGTATACATAGCAGCGCGATACAAGACCTACATTATTATATTTAATATTATTATTAAGTTATTTATATATGGAAAAGGCTACACAAGAACATGTTATTTTATATTATTATAGTTTATTATTAATTATGTTATTATGGTCTTAAGCACGGGTTTAGATATCGTGAAGGATCTGCCCTAATAAAGTCCAAGTAGCTTACAATGCAATCGTTTTGCTGCCATAGGCCAGGGAGAAATGTTGTCACTAGACTAGGTTTAAAAGCTTAAAGTCAATGATTGAACAACTAGACAAGTCTTCTTTTAGTTTGACAATGTTGTACGGCATCGTTCTGTCGTGCTGAAGCACCACCACTTCTGCCTGCTTTACGGACTAATATAAGTAGGAATTCTGGTGTTTCTTGGAATCAGCAGACAGATGTCAGAAATCTACTACAGCTGACTATTTTTTTTATGTAATGAAACATATACACCGGTCAAATTATTTATCAGCATAGACTTACGTGGATTTTCTGCAGAAAAAAATAGATATGAGTGCAATACTTTCTTATGGTTATTGTGTATTGGAAATTCTAGACAGTTGTCAGGGAGGGTATTGCCACATTTGAGCCATGTGTTCCGAGTCACTTGGGCCTTATCAGAAAGCCTCATAATGGACCCTTTATCGAGCACTCGTATAGACCAAAATGGATATCGTATCAGAAGCCTCGGGATAAGAGGCTCGATACGGCCTGTATCATGCAAAGATGTTATCACTCACGAACAACGACCACTGCGCGGCGATAAGCTGCTTATCGACCATTTTCGGATTGTTGAATAAACTCGGCTATCAGCGACCCGCGAGTCGGCTGATCGCGGGCCTATCGCAGCCCATCGCAAGCCCTAAAAGCGTTCTTCTCTCCAATCCAAAAACCAACACCATTTGGTAAATGGGTGGGGACGATGGGCTCGATGAGACTGTGCGATTGTGCGGGACTTAGAAAAAATCAGGCCCCTTTCCTGCTCGGATTGGAGCCGAGGGGTTAGGAGCTGATAGCCATTAATAGCAGTCCGGAACCAACCGGCATGCTCACAGAGGCAGGAAACAGCATGTACAGCAAAGTCATTATCCTTAGCGGGCTAACGCTAAGGCAATTAAGGGGTGGGTACACACCCATGCCGGCTTCGTAAGAACATACAATACATACAATATTTGGCTAGCGGAAGGTTGGGTGAAGGGGGAAGTTTGGACCTTAGTGGACTGTTTGGCATGTGCGGGGGGGTTGCGGGGAATCTTAACCCCTTCATTCTTAGTGGTTAATACGCTAAGGTAATAAAGGCGTCTTTAAACCATCCGCTACCCCAAGCAAGGTTCTAAAAACACCCATCCTTAGGGTAATAACCCCTCACCCCCCGAAGAGGCCTAAGACCCACACATTGAGCTGAATATCCCCCTAAACCCATGGACGTAGTATAGTGGTACATAATCCCCATATAAAATAATATGGAATGCTAAGCCTCTATCGCACTCAAGTGAGCACCAATACACACATATACAGTCATGACACAGGACAACTAATAATATAAATAAAATAACTAAACTCCAAAAATCACACGTCACTAAATAAGATCAGGTATAGCCAGCTAATACAACAATCAATCAATAGAACATCAACAATGAATGATCTTAACCGATTAACCAATGCAAAACAATTAATTCCGAAACCAACTCAAAATGTACTAGTAACACTGAACAATCCCAAAACAATTATTACCCAACAGTCTAATGAATTTAAACAAGTAAAATAGAAGAAAGATATTCGAACAATATCTGAGCTAACATAAAAAAAATTCGCTAACATATATAAAACGTAAAGTAATAAAAAAAAACACAATGCAAACCTTAATGAAGAAAGCATGAAAACACATCAATCAAAATCCACATAATAATGGCAATGCAAAACAAAAAATCAACAGCAAATACCAGCGACAAATGCGCCCCCCCAAATATGGACAAATATGTATTATCTCTACCTAAAGAGGTACAGATGAATATATTATCAGTTTCAATGTGCGCGCAAAAAAATCAAAAAAACACATCCAAAGATTTAAACCGGTAAAAAGGAGCATTTACAAACATTGAAAGATATACTTACGACATTAGAGCTGGTGGCCGCCGTACGTCCGCGGGCTGGGGGTAACAGGAAGAGATCAAGTAAATTGATGCCTACAACAGCAGCCGCGAGCCATCTGCCAGGAAGATCCAGCTCAGGGCCCAGCTCGTTTCTTTCTTTACTCACCTTTTTATCTTCATCTTTAAACCATTTCTGATTCGTATGCTTCTTTTAATCTGCGTCCATTAAAAGTAACCCCATGTTATTAAATCCAACGATGTGTGTCCCGTCATTCTTCTTGGGCTCAATGAGGGCGTCACGGCCTCAAATATGGCTGTGCCTCACATTTAGCATCAAATGGTTAACAGCCACCTGGCGGGATTGGTAAACGCCATTACGGACTTAATTTTTTTTTTTTTTGACATGAAGTAGACTTAAAGGGAATGATGCCAGGCCAATCAGAAGGCGTGCTTCATTTGCTTTAGATGACGATCACGAACCGGCTCACATGGTATTTCAGCAAAAATGAGATCGGGGAACCAATTCCAACCTTGATTGGCGGGAAGGAAGGAAATACTTGGGACACAGCGGCAATCTTGGATTTGTGACCTCATCTTAAAGGCAAATGAAGCACAGCCATTCTGATTCTGATGTGGCTGGCATCATTCCCTTTAAGTGAGGTCATGTCAGCAAAAAAAAAGGTTGGTATTTGTAGCAGGGGACTGTCACTGTCACCAAAATGTGGCTCTAATCCAGCAGTGTGGGGTTAATATGGGTGCAAATAAACTCACACCACCTGCCTGTTAGAATCGGGAATGGGTTAGAAAACGACGCCTTGAGACGAGGAAGTGAGATCCTTAGCTCGACTGAGATCTGACCCTTTGGAGGACAGCACAGTCTTGCAGCTCTCTGCCGCAAGTATTGCACAAGCACACAAACTAAGACTTCTAAAACCTGGATGCTGGATGTTCTGTGCACGCACGGGTGGTCCAGGAGAGGCAGAGAAGATATCTACAGACAGTTAACAGAAGACGTTTCATTATTAAGATGATGGCTAGATCTGTTATTTGAATGTAATGTTTTGGGCGCGAGACATGATGAATTTGGAGTTGTGGAATTAATTGATGGTATTTTCACTGAGTACTACCAAGTGAATCGAGAAGCTTTGTTCCCCTGTGTGATGATTTCCGGTGTGAAAGGAAAAGGAACAATAAGCTATTATCAAGTTCACCATTATAAAGACTCCAATGGACCTATGGGACCGTACGCTTACAGTATTGCTGTGCGTTTTTTGCATCATTTATTGACGTGGATTGAGGTTGTTTTTCATGCTTAATGTAAGTTAAGTAAAGGTTTGCGATGGTGTTAGTTGAATTAATGTTAAATATGTTAGCAGGTGTTTTATGGTTTAGTTCGAATTTTAGAATTAGTTCTGTTTCTATTTTACTGTTTTTTAATTCATTAATGTGGAGTAATTATGTTGGATTGTTAGTGTTATATTTCATTTGAGTTGGTTTCAGAATTAATGTTTTGATTGGTAAGGGTTTAATTAATTATTGTTGATGTTGTAGGATTGGATGATTGGATTAGATGGCGTACTGTTTGATTTACCGAAGTGTGTTTTTGTAGTTAGTTCGTTTTATATGTGATGTTTAGAGATATACTTATTTGTCATTAGTTGCCCATTGAGTGCATAGAGGCTTATAATGAACATATAGTAGTATAACAGTCCATGGTATGTGATGTACCACTACACACTCAATGGGTTAGGGTGGGTTTTGGTATAGTGCAGTCCGGGGGGGGTTGATTGGCCTCAGGGTTGGTATCGGGTCAGGTGGGTTAACCCATTAATGATGTATTGGTTAGTAGTAACCGCTTAGGTGATGATTAAAGGGGTTAGGGTGCCATTAGAATGTCTTATTTATAGGTATATATGCTTCTGGCAACGGGAGGGGACAGAGGGACCTGCGTTATGTAAGTATAACTTAATTTATTACTTATTTATGGTGCTAACGCAGTGTTTAATAATGGCAAAAAATCATTATCCATATCTGGATAATAGTTATTTGCCCTTATGTACGCTGTAGGGTTTGGCAGGAGGGGGGGGGGGTGGATTGTATTGATGGTTTTTTTAACTATTTATAAAGACATTCTTTAATAGGTGTGATGTGCAGGGGGTCTCCGGAGCTTAAACCACGTTGGTTTCCGGGCCAGGGACCCCCTGCTTCCAAGATACAGCCCCATTATGGGGGTTGCCGGTATCCCTCTGCGTTGAAATGTCCAGCGTCCAAGTGACCGGGAATTCATTGATAGGAGATACGCCACCCCATAATGGGGACTGTTATCTCGGGAAGCAGGGGTCCGGGCCCCAAAAACCAACGAGTCAGCTCGGGAACCCGTGCACATTCCCATTTTAAAGAAGGTATATTTAAAGAAATTAATTTGGGCGACATTTCCATGGGGCGGGCGGCTCTCTCAGAGCAGCTCTATTCTGCAGGCAGATGAACGCAGTAGCCTTTACAGATGGCTTGATGCTGTCGCTTGGCAAAGCACTCGCCGTTTTGGGCATTTTGCTCCACTGTATCGAAGCCTCCTTTCTAATTACCATGAACATGTAGACAACACCCAAAAAAATGCCATTACATCCCTGGCGAATATTTATCAACCCTCGCTGAATAAGGCCCTTTGTCTATTTGCTAAGTTAGACAGCGCGGAAAAGAGCTGGAGGCGTTAACTAAAGCTTGCTGCTTAGACAAAGTCCATTTGGTCCTAAGGTGAGCTGGGCGATTCAGTAGTCATGGATTCCAAATCCCAGAAACTTGGGGGGTCAGATTCCGGAATTCAGTAGTTTCGGGGTGTATCTGCGTAATTATCGGACCGCAGCGTCGGAATAATGGCCTGAATGTGAGCTTGAAAATAAACCGAAACCTTGGATAGTCTACCTATATGTGAGACGATCCTTCTCCACCCTGCCATTAATGCCCATGGTAGCTTGTAAGGGGGATCGCAGTGATGATCAGACAGTGAGAGGCGGGACATCTATAATTGAACAATTGGGCCCCGATGTTCCATCATTTTCGGGAGGCATATTTGCAAAATGTTGCGTGCAGCTCTACCTTGCTTGTCCACTTCTCTGACCTGGGGCTCCAATCATCAGTGTAGGCGGGGCCAGCACAGCAGGTGAAAAAAAGCTTTATCATCTGTACTTAACCTGTCATTCCTACAAGCGACACTGTGGAGGTAGGGGAGGTCGGGAAATTTCCCCCATATCATCTCTGCCACTCCCATGTTCACCAAACCACCCACTAAGTTCATCCAGTACACCACACTTACATCACCCCAATCCCCTCTACAGTAAAAATATATAATAATCTCCAATCCCGTCGATCCACTGATGGATGAAGGGATACTTGCAAAAATCTCACTCTCCTATTGCCCCAACAGTTTCTGGATTCAGTCCTCCATAGTACTTTGGTCACACCTTGGTTCTTTGAATCGCTCTTGGAATCCAGTTGAGGACATTTTTGTCACACCTTGTCATTTCTTTTGGATACATGTCGGCCCACTGCCATGTTATGGTCTTTCAACATTATGAATGATACAGACTTTTGTTTGGTTTTGAGAACCAATTCATTCTGTTCACATGCCTCTCAGGTAAAACACAAGCATACATCCCTCCATACTTCTTTTGTTGGGTCTGAAGATTGAATTATATTCACATTAGGATCACAAGTTTCACATCACAGTGAGCCCTGCAGAATAAGTTACACGGTCGACAAACTGTCCTCTTAGGTAGTGGGAGGTTCCCTTGGAAATATTGTTGTTCTCCAAAGTGTACATCCCATTCTCATTCTACTATCGATTTCATCAAAGGCTTTTACTATTATTGATTTTCAGCCAAGGTAGACATAGGGGGACTAATCATGTTGAATGTTTAGGCAGCCTATACATCGGTATTCAAAACGGTAGTTACTAGAAAAAACAAGTTTTTAAAATGCGGTAATTAATAAAAAATGAAAGATAGATTGCACTGTTGTTTTTTTTCTAAGTCCTATCACATGAAACGTGTTGTATAAACTGCAGCCTGGAAGAGCTGCATCTCCGTGCACGAATCTTACAGGCGAGAGTGCAGTTTAATATTCATTTTAATAATCGGTGTCAGGGATGCAGGGGGTCTCCTGACCTTGAACAGCATTGATTTCAGCCTTTCGGGGAGGACCCCCTAGACTCCCAAGGTACAGGCCCGTACGGCGTGTGCGTAGCTCATGGGAGTTTCATATCACGGCAGTGACGCGGAGATGTAACATGCGGGGGAACTTCTCTAGAACCTGCTGTAATTAACGCAGCCAGGAACACATAGCGGTGTGGACGACAGATTGCTCTGGCTCAGCCAGTGGATCCCTGATCTTATTATGACACACATGTAATGAAAGGATTAAGAAGTAGAATGTAAACCACTTACTGGAGGTGGGGTAGATATGACCCAAACCTACGTCTGGTGGGGAGAAGGAATCACAAGTGAGAACACATAATTAAAATATTATAATACAGATGCAGCGGCGTATTCGAACACATCACGGAGCACGCTTATGAGTTCTTCACGCGCATGAACGCAGCCAAATCGCACCAGGGCCCCGAGGCTATGCGGATGTTTGTTTGCATGTCTGGATTCTGTTTCTGTTTGCATCTTAGTGAGGGAAGGAGGAGCTTCATCCCGATGGTTTCCAATCGCGGATTCCGATGTAACATGACGCGTGAAGTGTTTGAATACGGCCGCTTTTGCATCCAGTAGTATCAAGAGTACAAGTGAAATGGGCCCCCAAAGACTTAGATTAAATGCTTTTAATGTTATTATGTGATGGGTTTTCACCCCTTTCTGTCTTCTTATTCAACACGTGTAATATATTGCAGAGGAAGAGTAAGTATGTTAAGATGTAAAGATGAGTCGTATGGCCTTTCGGGGACTTAGCTATCATATTGTGAGAGAGAATTGTGTTTATATGAGATAGGTAGGAATAATACCAGCGCAAAATTCAATAATAAATCTTTAGTATTGAATTAGAAACAACAATAAAAAGCACATAAGCAAGTGGATAACAGACTATAGGGATTGTCACTGATAGTTTGTAACGGACTTTCAATAGACATCACAAGATAGATGTGGTTCTGTGGAAGCGCCAAGATTTAGAGGCGGGAGTGTGTCCACACAGGGATGAGTTGTAAGCGGTAGGGAAAGCCATGTTCAGCTGGGAGTGTCAGACAGGTCCCGTGGAGTGGAAAAAAGGAGTAGGATCGGCTTCTTATTACTCGCATCCAATCTCTTACGACAGACAGATGCGGCTCGACAAAAACAGCGGAATGAGGATCAGCTCCGGATTAGGGACTGACCTAGTCCGGGGCACGAAAGACCAGGTTCCCTGCCCTTCAAACTCATTGCAGTCAGTGTCTGTACTCATGAGTTCAGAAAGTTCCCCACTAAAAAAGTGATAAACTGTAAATAAAAAAATATTATAAGTGTTTAAAAAAATATTTTGCCATTTATCCATATGATGCAAGTGCTGTATGGGTGGTAAACCTTGCATCTGTAATTCAGACGTTCTCAATTGTTCAATGTTTACACCAATGTCAGTGCTATTTTCTCTGAGTGGTCCTTCCGTTGCTGCTTCGTTGAAATGCTCTTCCATGGCCATTCTAAAAGTAATACTGAATAAAGAAGAGCAGACCGACCGAGCCTGGGTGTAGTATATTTAGAAAAGGTAGGAAACAAAAGTAAATTTATGCACTTACAATGATTTCAGTTTTAGCAAATGTGTTAAACAATTATGAGCCCGTGTGCTGTCTTGCAGGTCTAGGGAAGTGAGGTCTGGGAGTTCATATGGGGTATATCGGGTGTGTCTGATTCAGCTAATTCCTGAGCTATGTAACCCGATGTCCTTTCTGCTTCACTCTCCTCATTTGGTTGCTATTTTTAAAGCCTCCATTCCTCTCCTCGGGGCTACAACATCTGGTATCCAACGCGCTTATGATGTATTAGCACCGTGCGTCAGGGATAGCAAGGGCTAGCTCTTCAGTTCATTCATTTTTGATATACTTGTATATACTCATTAGTATACTTGCATTAAGAGGTTTAGACTCCAATTGGTATTAATGGTCCATTTACTGCTTTTCTAATATAAACACACCTTTAATGGTTATAATTAAAAGAATATGAAAAAATAAGGCTCATCCAGTGGTGAGGAGGGATTTTCTAAACCAATCATAGAGAAAAAGAAAAGACATGAAGAGGGTTTAAACAAAATCTATAAAAAAAACAGAAAAGTAGAAAAACTTAGATTCTAGTGAAAAGAAGTATAGGTCAGTTCGACAAGCAGACAAAGGAGAAGAATCGTTCTTCAAGACAGAAAATATTTTGGCTGAGGCCATGAAGTTGTGTGTGGAGCAATAAAGAATCAATTAGAGAGAGGAACTCAACGTCAACCTATTACCATATGAAATACACACAAGGTGCCAAGGGGGTCTATGACGTCAACGAAGCTGGCGTTCTTGAGGGTGGGTCGGTTCGTAGTGAAACGCATGTGTGCAAACCTGTGGATGGTATTGTAGTAGGTATCCCAATGGGACACACGAGGTGTAAGTTTTATCTTTACCTTGTCACCGATTGCTCCTTTGCTTAAACAGGGTATTGTCCACGGTGTGGCTCATTAGACCTCTGATTGGGACATGCATTTTTATATGATGTTAGCCGGAGACTGGGTTATTATTGCACAAAGGGCGAGCTTAGTGCCCAAAAAACCTATGTGTATAGACAATATGTGTAGTGATTGCTTCTGCAACGATAGGCAGGTTTCACATTATCACGTGTGTGATTACACTACGCATAGTCAGCAGGGAACGTAGACATGTGAATAATACTAGCTAATCATTTTGTTTGGTGTTTGCTTAACAGGTTTGAGGTGATTATTAGGCATTTAACGTTAGGGTATTTACACAAACACAGGTTATCCTTTACTACTGTACATACTACCCACTGCATGTTTTGAACTAGGATAATGTGAGTTACAAGGCATAGTTATTTAAATCAACCATTGATCCATTAGGATGTACAGAAAAGGGTATTTAATGCAGATGTGATACAACATGCACCATCTGGTATTGCGTCAATAGTTGTTCTAACACCTGCTAGTTCTTACAGTCGGTCTGTCCGAATCACTCTATAGGGGATTTTTAGTGATAGTCAATTGGTGTCATGTATTATATTTAGAGTACGTAGCGGGGTAGGGTGCGGGTATTAATAACATTTGCTTTTTTATGGTTTGTGGAGCTCTGACTCACTCTTGTGGGTGTTAGGTAGAGTGAAACAATTCCACTGTAGTGGGGACCAATTGGTATCCCAAAGCTATTTACAGCTTGATTCATTATTGGAGGCAGCTAAAGTGGGTCTTTTCGTTATCCTTGAGGGAAGTGTTGTACACTAGCTATACAGAGAGCCTTACGATATAAAATATTAAAGAAGAAAAAAACCCATCCTGAATTCAGTAAGAGAAATAGAAATGATATTTTAATCAAGACTGAGAATAAGGGATTTACAAAAAAGACTATGATTTTGAAATCTTAAAAAGAACCAAAATTTTACCTTTGTTTATCAGCTTGCCTGGAGAGGAGAGGAGTGAGAGGGATGAGGAGAGAAGAGAGAGGAGGGGGTGGGGGGGTGGGGAGGGTGGGGGTTGGGCGGGGTGGGAAGAAATGGGGGGAGAGCGAGACCGGGGAGATGAAGTGGGGGAGAGAAGAGGGCAGGGGGGGGTGGAGAGAGAGCGAGGTGTGGGGGGAAAGAGAAGGAAGGAGGGAGACGAGAGCGAGGGGGTAGGTAGAGTAGCAGTTAGGGAGGGAATGAGGGGGGGGATGGAGGCGCCCGAGGGGGAGGAAAGAGAAGTGAGGGGGAAGAGCGAGGCGTGGGGAAATAAACGTGAGGGAAGAGGACTTGGGGGAAATGAGTAGTCGCGGGGGAGAGGGGGTGAGTGTTGTGAAAGCGAATGTATGTGTAGAGATTCAGGGTAGTCAGAGTTATATGAAGCAGATGCCTTACCCCTTTTTTCCATCCTCCAATTGGAGTCTGCACTAACACAGAATGACACACATCACTCGCGTAAGATTGGAGAATTCCTCCAGAAACCAACACCTATCTTGGAGGTCTCTATGGGAGTCCGGGTATAATAGCGTCTCACTGACAACTTCCAATGTAGGTAGCACTCCTTATGTGCGTTGTATTATGTGTGTTTTATGTCAATACCTAAAGTTTATTATGTGAATTTTGCGCTGCTCTTTCCTTACCATACCCTCGTTAATGAGTGAGCCTTAAATTTTTACTTAGCTGCACTTTGGACATGTAGAAGCTCAATGCCTCCAGATATAGGTTAATATTACCAAAATTGTTAACCCTTATTAAGACCTATTTTTAACATATCACATCATCATTTTCAGCGCACTTTTATACACTTTTTTTCAATTCTATGAGATATGTTAACTTGATGAATGAAAATGACTAAAGAGTACATGCCACAGGAAAAAGGATCGGTATTGGAGCGATAAAAGTATATATAGCGTACAATGTAAAGACGGCAAAATAATTTCCTTCTATTCATTTCAAGACTAGCATAAGGGTTAAATAAAAATGAATATGATTTCAAAATTAAAAGACCCAAAATACCATTTTTGCCACTTGCCTGAGGTGCCAAAAAAAGCAAACTAATCACACAGGTGACCATCTATAGAATTTCAGCCCTTTCTCTATCTTTCCAAAATTATGTTAGATCCTGTCTTCAGAAAAATTGTAGTAGACGACTAGATCATATCTAAGAACCTCACACGACATATTAAAATATTGTAAGCTAAATTGTGATGGGAGGGGAGTTTAATAACCGAGAAGAACCCCGAGAGGTTCGAAGATTGTAATATCAAATTAATGTTTAGTCCAATAAAAGATCATACCTTTTCCCTCTCACGCCTTTGTTACAACAGTAAATGCAAAGAAAGGACCAAAACGGCTACCACCCTTTTGCTTATTATGTAACTGGGTTGACTGTTTAGTTCTCTATATAGATGCATTAAACATGATTGGGTGTTTTGAGTCTGTAGCGCTGTCAGATACCTCTGTATGTCACTCCTTCTCCATGTGGCTTCGGCGACGCGTCACAGTGAACGCAGAAGTCAAAGATGGCGCTTGATGCGGAAGAGAAGAGAGAGAAGAAAAGGGAAGGGGGAGGATGCAGGGCAAGGGTGAAAACAAAAAATTTGCCGCACCCCTGAGTGTGTTGAAGAAGAAAGAGAAAAAGTATTCTATTAATTTAAAAATAGGGGCACCAAGTACGTACCAAGCATGCAGAAGGATTTATGCGCTCGGGAAGATCAGAAAAACTGGAAAAAAGTTGTGCGTAAAACGACAGGGCATGAATCTCTTAAAACAATAGCAGTGGGGTGGCATTGGGTAGTAAGAAAAGCCTCACAAAGTCCCAGTGAAGAGTATAAATGTATCAATATGTCTGGAAAAACAGCTGTAAATGTGGCAGGTAAGTTAAGGGCGGATCAAGTGAGATAGAATGAAGAGTAGACAACAGCAGGGTAGAGGAAGGAAATAGGACATTGAGATGAGAATGGTAGGCGGTATATATAATTGAGACCTATACAGTGGTAAGCTCGTACCCCGATCCGCAATAGGCATCTGGTCTGTTGTGAATCGGTATCACGTGCTGTGTGAGGTACTTGAAGGTACAGTCCTTCTTTGTGGTAAGAGTATGGAGTGCTGGGGTTGGTTTGAAGCTCGGGTCATCTGGGATCCTCGTCCCCATGCTTCAGATCGATTGCATCACGAGGAGGAGTATGCGATGTGTTAGAATTCTCCCGTGATGTGATGGATGCTGTGCGGAAGGAATCCTATGGCGCGAAAACCTACTGCAGTGCGCCTAGATCCCCTCGGCAGCATTTCAAAAAGTAAAAAAGATTGGTTAAACAGGCAATCCAGGGAAAAAAAGCACCAGGTCACCCCAACACCCTTGCAAAACATTAACAAAGCAACCACCCGACTTATACTCATTGAGAAACCAGGATGTCTAGCCGGAACGCGTGGGAGATTTTTTTTCCTGTCTTGTCCTTTAGTTTTTTTGTTTTTAATGTAGTCAAAATAAAGGTTATTTTTGTAATCTACTTGGTGAGGTGATGGTGCTTGTTCCTTGGAATTTCCTGGTTGAAAAATCTTTGTTCTTTTTCAACAAACTACTTTTATTGGGAACATGTACAGATCCAAAATTGGCTAAACAACACACTGTACGGACCTTAGGGCCATTTACCTTTTCCCTCTTCTCAAAATTAACAATGATAAGTCCAGGGAGGACGACATACAGGACAACCAGACAGTGGGGGGTGGGGGTTGAGCCGGCGAGGGGAGATCTATTCTGCATCTTTCTTCGGCACGGTTTCATTCTGATTGGTGCGGGAACGTCGGGAAAGCCCCAATTCCGTCTAAGTTATCCTACCAGTACCCCTACCGTTATTGCAGTACCGTTGCTTTAGGGTGGATGAATGCACCGGACTTCGCAAGCAGAATATATTGGTGGCATCACCCGGGGATATCTGATTGAGCCAGCCACGGGGCCCAGATTTTAAGAAAATTTGATTGCGGTGTCATTGACCAGATCGTTCAGATTGTCATCCGGAAAACATACCAAATCCAGGTTCGCAAAGTTCATAACATAAATTGTGGTAATTGGGTACCTTCCACAATGCTGAGATTTCATAAAGCCTCAGGGGCTGTTGCACAAGTGCATCAATTTGCGCTGGCTGCTTGCCCGGGTGCGCCGCCCAGCAGAACAGCCAGGATCCAAGGGGGACCGCTCCCAGTCCGAGAATTCTATGTAGCCAATTTTTTCACTTCTGACGAACATGGGAAAACAACCTTAGATAGGCCTTGGAAAAGGGGAAACCTTTCGACAATGTGTTATTTTATCTAGACCGCTAGAGCAGAGACATGATTGTTCTATCACATTTAAATACAATTTTTTTTTTTTTTTCGTTTTTACCAAAAATGACTTATGTTAAAATAAGATTTTTTGGGATTAGAGATTTTATAGAGGAACATATGGGTTACAACATTAAAACGTGTTTTATTTAAGTAGATAGAAATAGAGTATCTTAATGCAAAAGAGTATTAATGATAAAACTGGGTTGAAACATCCTTTGTCAATTCACAGAAAAGCAGAAGAGTCGTTCAGGACTATAATGAAGCAAGCTATAAGTAAAAACTAACTGTCTTGAAAAGAACTAGGAGGGGGACGGTTAATTAGCATTGCAATGTAAAAGCCATATACATGAATACACAATTTTTTTAAGCCAAGAACAAGAAGAAGATTTGGAGCAAGAAAGTTATTCTTGTATCACCAAATACAATTCAGCCAGCAATCATGTTTAAAAAAGACATTGGGGAATACGAAAGGGACATCTATTTTACAACCAATTGTATCACAAACCTACAGGACACGTTGTTTATAGAGGCAAGGGCAAGTTCATTTAAAAACCAATAGCACATGTTTAAAAGTTAACAGAAACAAGCAAAACAGGGTCTGTCAAACAAAATGGAATTCTTTCATAATGTTCAAAAATAAAGCATGCGGTTTGTGATCTGAAAACAAGGTATTAGTTTAAAAATCTAATGTAACGGAGAAAGAAAGTGTTTAGGATTTATTTTAAAACACGTTTGATCACTGGGCGCACAATAATGTGTGTAAGTACATTGTTTTGTATTGGTTAATATTGTATGTCAGGAAACGCTTGGAAATAAGGGGGAAACATCTGGTTGAAACTAATCAGAAAATGAAGAAGGGGCGATAAGGAACAATTCACCACCAAATATGCTAGCTCAGAAAGAACTTGACGCAAGAATCTTTACAGTACTATAGCAGGGAAATTGAGCCTAGAAAGAGAACTACATTCATACGCGACGCTGGGAATACGAACACGGTAAGAGTCTATACTGGCAGTGGAGTGAATCCCGCAGAGAGGTTAAAATGATGGGGACCACCAGAAGTCCTTCACAGATCACAACACCAGCAAGATGGTGGCAGACTCAATGCGGAGGCGACCTCCACGGAAGGGTGGCCCTTTTTTATTACAGAGGAGACCCAAGGGAAAATTGTGGTCAAGGAGGAGGGCAGTGTAATGGAGGTTCACCACTAACAAGGAGTGACCAGAGGTAGGGTGGGGATTCGATATGTAACATAAACCCACAGCCGCGGGAGGGTCTGGAAGTGTGATGGTCGAGTTAGCTGGGTCAGGCTAGGAAGGGGTTTTTTTTTCTATCTTCTTTTTTCTGGATTGTTCAGTACTTACTAGCCGAGGTCAGGGTGTTGTTGGAGAGTAGTGGATTTTCAAGTTTTTTTAGGATGGTACTTGCCGTTGGTCGGGTTGGAGAGAGGCGGATCGTCACTGTATACTTTGCCGGGTCAGTATTGGAGAGTGACGGATGGTCGCACGTACCCGAGGTCAGGAGAACAGAAGAGCGGGAGCGTGGAAGAGTAGTCAAGGTAGGAACAAGGAACAGGGAGGACAGATGTGGAGGCAAGACAGCAGTTGATACTTAGCTAGCCGGAAGGTTTATTCTCAGCCAAATTGCAGGTGTGTTGGCAGCATGAGATAAAGGAGAAGGTTGGCCAATGAGGAGGATGCATACTTCTGAGTAAGTGAACTGGGGGTGGGCTGCTGGAAACAAACAGGTGAATACTTCATGTAACGAGATCGGTGGGGAACACGTCGCACATGCGGGCCTTCTCACTCCATTACCTCCGATGAAAGAATCCCGTTTGACAAGAGATCTGAGGTGCTCTCCCGCGGCGTGATGGCTTCCTCCTTCACACTCCTGTACAGCCTCCAGGCCAACTACAGAGTGGAGAGCCCCGCAGAGGCGTTCAGGTTCCCACTGCATTGGCTCGTCCCTTCCATAGTGCGCCGGTGCACAGAACACATGAAGCTGTGTGCACGTTTCCAGCTGAGCGTCAATCTTTACATCTCCCTCACCTGTCTTATGCTTCTCCGCCAATCCATCCTAGAATTGAGGCAAATCCTCCTCTGCTCTCCGCGCTTTCTCTATTGCGAATTCCGGTGGATTTATATATGCTCAAAGCTTGTCACTTCTCTTTGGCTGAGCAAGTATCAGCATAGCCTTATGGTTCCCTACGGTTACTCTGTCTGTTGCCTTGTTCTGTCTGGGATTTTATTTGTAACATTCTTGTGCTTGCCTTCCTGTGTTGTAACATGTGTACCATGGTTGGGAGCCAGAGTAGGTCTATAAATCTGACAGCAGTGAACATATTTAATGTGAGTAAGGCTTGTCAGATGCTCAGGTAATCAGCAATATACATATCCACAGTTTACCAAAAAAATAGTATCTTGAATACAAGTGTAGAGTATAGTGGAAATTACTAACAGATTCACACAGAGAAGTTACTAAGACACAAGTAGCACAATAGCAATAAAAGATATCGACCAAGAGTATATAATTTTGTAGACACTGTGTGAATATGTATCCAGTAAATTATTGATTGTATGGTATGGTTTTATTTATATAAGGCCATGATATGTACATAGCTCTTCACAGCTCAGTAATACACCGGGGTGTTTGGTAATCAAGTAAAATAAGACTAGAAATATAAATAACAGAGTATCTGGGGCATAAGTGCTTTGACATACAATTTATTACCATAGGAAAGAGGGTCCCTGGCCCAGAGGAGGCTTACAGTCTAATTGGTTAGGTTATGGGAGAACGTCCGAGGACTAGTAGGGAGGGAGAGTTCTGGATAAGTTGAGTTCTGCAGGGGGCCACGTTATTATCAGGTGTTCAGAATTTATTCCACAAGTGCTACTCACGCCTCTTTGCAAGTGTGTCTTAAGTTGAGCTTAAGCGGGGAAGGGAGGGTGCGCAGTCGTGATGTACTGAGGGGGTGAGAGCAATTTCCAGGGTGTGTGGGGCGTCAGTTGAAAGGGTTAAGGCGTTGAGGAGAGGAGCTTTGTAGTACCAAAGGGGGTTGGCGGGTAAATAGGTAGTTTAGAAAGCGACTACTTGTCGAAGAACGCAAGAAGAGTATGGATGGTGTCATACCGAGAAATTAGGGCTGAGATTGTAGCGGGAGCAGAAGAGTGTTAAAGCTTTCAAAGTGAGGAGAAGAATGGAGTTTGAGATGCGGGTGGGCTTTGATAGAAGCCCGGAGAGGGATTCAGGAGGGAGATTGCGAGATGCGAGACAGATTAGGAAAGAGGACAGTGATTTCGGCAAGCAGCGTGGGATTAGATGTGTAGGGGAGACAGGTGTAGAGGCCAGGAGGTAGGACAGCCGGAGGTACAGTAGTTTTGAATGAATCAAGATCGGGAGGAGAGAGAGAGGACTGAGTCAGAGTTTAGCAGTACAAGCAACAGAGGAAAGGGCGTTTAGCTTTGTTATATTGAGTGAGGGAAACGCTAATGATGTAGAAATGTGTTGAATCCCCCATTGTGGAAGGTGAGGGTTGAGATGTGAGAGAGGAGTCGAGTGGTACAACGAGGCAGGCCGTGCTGGGTACTGGGTTAATGGATCATCAGTTCCAAAAGTAAAGGTGGACGACAGGGTAGTAGGGCAGGTTTGGGAGCAAGTCTCCTTTTTGTATGGATGCCGGTTTTAGCCTTGAGTTAAGGCCTGTGCGAAGGGGCAGCGACAGGATAGATTATGAGAGGATATTCAGATTACTTGGTTGGTACAGTCTGGTGAGGTGCGGTGGGTGAAACATATATGTGTGTGTCGTCAGCATCATTGAGTGATTAATATAAACACCAAAAGATGTTATTAGGTCATGGGACAGGGTGAAGTCAACCCCTATCAGTTATGCCTGGGAAAACAATTGTCTGAGTGCTTCATCCAGCACCATAAGGGTTAACTCAGGTGGAAGCTAGCTAATCATGATGTAAGCTGACACCTGAGAGCGAACGGTAGATAAGGATCTTGTTACTCAGAGAGCTGCCTTGCTCAGCTGCTTTCTCAGTGGAGCAATGGATAGATGTGCTGCTAGACCAGAAGGATACAGCACACTACTTACTGCAGCCAAAGTAAGATTCTTCAGTTTGTTATGACTGCTTAAAAAGATTACGGTTATTTGGGTATGGTTTAGCAGCCACCTCGCTAGTAGTGACTGCTGTGTTAGTCAGTTTTCTCCCAACGTGGAGCAGGATTATTTGCTAAAGGGACAGTGTACCGCATGTTATGTTCTGTGGAGAAAGAAAGCAATGGGGTTATCCTCTCCACCGGGTGGGTGACAGGAGTCCAGGTTCTCAGGGAATACTGTGGGTGGCGGCCTCCCTTGAGTGATCCAGTGGCCTCGGACCCAGGATGGGCGTCTCTGCGGGAGTTTGTACCAGGAACCCTCCGAGATGGGAAAGGGCCTTCCAATCGGGTTGACAGGATCTCCCGAGCTGGCGGGTTGTAGACCCCTCGATTGTCTGCTCTCCTGCCTCTAGCATCACCGGAAGCAACTGGTGTTTGCACCGGCCGTTCCCAGCTATCCTGTTGGGTGTCGTCGCCCAGGAAGTTTTCCACCAAGCGGACCGCTGAATCCAGGGAAAATGCAGCGTGTCATTTTACCAAGGAGCGGGAGGAGGGGGGCAGTATCTGTATGAACTGCTCGAGCACAAACTGTTTAAGGATCTCTGCCTTGTCATGTTTTTCCGGTTGTATCCACCTGGTACATAAGTCTACTAAGCGGTGGGCTACGACCCGGGGTCTGTCTCTGTTTGTATATTTGACTGTCCGGAACCGCCGTCGATAGGTCTCTGGAGTGAGGCCTAGGCGATCCAGAATAGCAGCCTTTAGTTGCTGATAATCCATGGCATCGTCTTCTGGAAGAGCCTGGTAGGCTTCCTGAGCTTCCCTATGAGGAGTGGAGCCAGAGTCGTTACCCAGCGATCAACTGTCCAGCCGTGGGCCGTGGCTACCCTTTCAAAAGTGAGGAGAAATGCCTCTGGGTCTTCGTTTGGCTTCATTTTATGCAGCATCACCGGTGGGTTATTTGGAATCCCTGGTCTGCCTGGGGCTGGGCCTTCGGCCAGCAATTGGAGTAGCTTTTCCTCTTGCCGGGCCTGTCGCTCATCTTGCTGGGCCTGTCGCTCATCTTGCTGGGCCTGTCGCTCAGATTGCTGGGCCTGTTGCTCAGCTTGTTTCTCTGTTAGCTGGAGCTATTGCTCAAGAAACTGAGAAAAAATTGTCTCCATTTTTTTTTCCCCTTCTGTGTGTGTGTGTGTGTGGCCCTTCAGATACAGGGCCCATCCAACATCCCACTTCTGACACCACCTGTGGCAGGACGGCCTGTATCCGAGTTCAGGGAACAGTCCACACGTGTAGTTTCAGGATAAATGAAAACGTTCAGTGGCTTTATTTCTCCACAGCAACATAACATGCGGGTACACTGTCCCTTTAAGCAAATAAATCCTGCTCCACGTTGGGAGAAAACTGACTAACACAGCAGTCCTAGCTAGCAGGCTGGCTGGCTAAACCATACCCAAACCGTAAGAATCTTTTTAAGCAGTCATGCAAACAAATGAAAGAAATCTTACTTTGGCTGCAGTAAGTAGTGTGCTGTATCCTTCTGGCTAGCAGCACATCTATCCATGTGCTCTCATCTGAGACAGGCAGCTACTGCTGGTAACAAGATCCTTATCTACCTTGCTGGCTCTCAGGTGTCAGCTTACATCATGATTAGCTAGCTTCCACCTGAGTTAACCCTTATGAGTGCTGGATGAAGCACTCAGACATATGTTTCCCAGGCATAACTGATAGGGGTTGACTTCACCCTGTCACAGGCCTATTCTCTAACGTTATGCTTACCACGCTAGGGCACCCACTAGAAATGGACACTTCCCTTGAATAACCCCCACCCAACGACCCGTCATCCGACGTGAATCCCCCCAGTCTTTCTCCAGTCCGTTCTTCGGAGGTACCTTGGGACCCTCCGGACAGTCCCAAATTGGACAAGGACCCCCGGGAAAAGGTGACAGGGACTGGGGCTTTAGCTAAGGCGTGGGGTTGGGCATAGGGGCGGGCTATGGGTATCGACGGGGTTCCGACCCGCTCACTCTCACCACAATGTCCAGGGATACCGCTAGGGTTCTCCGCTGCTCGGGTCTCACCGCTCTCAATCCTCGCCGCCTGCCAGCTCCTCTTGGGACCAGGCGATCGGGAAGCGCTGCCCGATCCACGATAGGTAGTTGTCTCTCCAGCCGGTCTGCCACGCCCGCCGGAAGTGACGTCATCTGCAAGGCCGGATGTTCCGCCATCTTGGGATGGGCCCCCAAGCAGGACCTCTTCCTCCACCACGACATCCGGTTGTTCCGCTTGGTTCTGCCGCCCCGCCTGGGCCTGGTAACGCCTTTCCTCCACCGAGGTCGCCGTCAGCGTCAGGTAAGAACAAGGACTGCTCTTACCGCTTCATGGTTTGGAGGTGGATCGACCCTCACCACTGGACCCGCCGGTCCCGGGAATCGAAGGACTACACCTCTCGGCCTTCCGCAGTACAGGTGATACCCGGCTCCGCTCATCAACAGCTCCGGTAAGTGGCGCCTTTCTCCCGTTACCGCCACAGGAGGTTGATGGTTGGCGTATCACCACACCGGACGACACCAGGGGTTCCTCGTCCGAGGAATCCACTTTCACCGGACTTGAGTTCACCGGTCGGGGTGACCGTCTCTTAGTCTCTCGGCCGATACACTGACCGCTAGCTTCTCTCTCCGCGTGCTCGGTTTTGGCAACCGGCCCCAATCCCCATTCTCCGGGATCCGCATCTTCCCTCCACAGAGCACCGGGAAGCTCGGCTGACAGCGTAGCCGCATCTCTCACCGCTTCAACGGTCTTGTAGGGCACGAAGGTAGGCATGGGCCACATGTATTGGAGGCCACAGTGCGGGCAGCTTACCGCTGTACACATGGCACCACTGGGCAGTCTGCACTGCAGACAGAGGCACGCCACAGTCTCGGTGCCCGCCACCCGAATCACCAGGAAGCCTCCTGGTGCCGAATAGGGTTGGGTGGAGACCATTGTATTTTCTTCTGGCTTGCTAGCCATAGTCACGATAGGAGGCACTCGCAGTAACGGTCTGTTCAGCGTACTGGCTCCTCGTGACTGACGAGCAGGGGTTGGATTGCCAACCACTCCCTTGACTAGCTCCACCCTCATCTGGCAAAGCTGGAAACCACCCCCCACTTGTTGCAATTATGGGAGGGTCCCACAGTCTTATAGGATGTCCCGGAATTAGGGCTGTACTCTTCGCAGTCCTGGGGGGCGCGGCCCCAGGTTTCGCGCCAACACCTGAGCACCATTCCTTATTTGGCGCCATCCCCGGCCAAATTTTCTCAGCCTCTTTATCCTTTCTTTCACAGGCAGCACCAATTCACTGGTGCAGTATTCCTAGATTTTGCAAAGACTTTTGACACAGTTGATCATGCTATCCTGCTTAACAAACTCCAGAGCTCTGGAATAGGGAAACATGCTTTAAACTGGTTTCAGTCCTACCTATCAGGAAGATCCCAACATGTGTCCATCTCAGGCTCTAACTCCAACCCCCTGGATATCACCTGTGGTGTCCCGCAAGGCTCTGTTCTGGGGCCCCTACTCTTCTCAGTGTTCATTAATGATCTTCCCACAGCTTGTAAGGAAGCCTCAATACACATGTATGCAGATGACACAATCCTATATGCACACAGCCATAGCCTCTCTGACCTACAACACATACTTCAGTCTGACTTTTTGAGACTCTAAAACTGGATTTCCCAAAACAAGCTGTTTTTAAACACTGACAAGACTGTAACAATGGTATTTGGGACCAAGACTAAATTTGTAAAGATTCCAGTGACTGAGCTCCTGATTAGGACCAACGCTAACACCACCCTAACACCTGTCACTAGTTTTAAATATCTGGGCTTATGGTTTGACTCCCACGTAACATTCGGGATGCACATTGATACCCTGACAACCAAGACCTATGCAAAACTAGGGGTACTTTACAGGAACAAATCCTCCCTAAGTCTCCTGGTCAGAAAGTGTATCGCACAGCAGATGCTAATGCCAATTATTGACTATGGAGAAATAGTGTATGGCTCGGCTCCTCAAACCCACCTTAGCAAACTTGACACCCTCTACAATTCAATTTGTCGTTTTGTTCTCCAATGCAACTACAACACACATCACTGCGAAATGCTCAAAGAACTAGATTGGTCATCACTAGAGTCTAGGCGCAAAGTTCACCTTTCCTGTCTCACCCTCAAATACTTTCTGGGCAAGCTACCCAGCTACCTGAACAAGCTCCTCACCCCTACCACTTGCAGCACTTATCACCTGAGATCAGACTCCAAAAGACTGTTCATGGTCCCAAGGTTCAACAAAGTATCCGGACGTTCCTCCTTCTCCTTCCGTGCACCCCAAAACTGGAACTACCTACCAGAGACTCTCATATCCACCACCAGCTTAAGTTCTTTCAAATCTAAGGCTGTCTCAAACTTTAATCTGGTCTGTAACTGTTTCATACGCTCATAATATATATTTTCTTTAACTGTGCACGCAATGTCTTGTACAGTATATAATGTATACCTTGTTCATTTATGTAACTGTACTTGTAACCATGTATTATTTGTTTTACTCTGTGCCCAGGACATACTTGAAAACGAGAGGTAACTCTCAATGTATTACTTCCTGGTAAAATATTTTATAAATAAATAAATAAATAATAATTACAGGGATTACATTCTGTAAGGGTGCGGCCGGCTCACCAGCTCCTCGCTCGGCAAGATCCGTTCCCACTGGGCACAATTGGAAACCACTCCCCCTGGTTGAGATTAGGGGGAGGTCCCACAGGTTGATCGGCTGGCTCAGCACTGGGGCTGAGTTAGTCACTGTCCATGAGGGCGCGGCCTCAGCTTTCGTGCCATACCCCCCATCAGGGCGGGGTTTTCCTGTTGGCGCCACTCCTGGCCAACTCTCTGCAAGTCCAGCATTTGCAGAATTTTCTGCAATTAGTCCACGCGGTCTCCCAGGGAAGCGGGAGCCGCCATTTTGGGTTGCACTGTCAGTCTCTTCAATGATTGGGGTTAGCGTTCATCTGTTTGTATGCCGACTGACAGTCACTCTCATAATGTTCTCCACAGACCACAGTAATGTCCTCCTCAGTGTCCTCAGGGGTAGTACCCCTAGGTCCCAGGCATGACCAAAACGGCGCGGCCACAGCCCTAGCACCACTCCACAGCAGGCTCGTGAAAGTCATTTCCGAATCATGCTCTTCACCCGCACACACGCCATGTGCGCTCTCTTCATTAGACTCCGTCCGCCATCTTGGACCTTCCGCACCGCGCGGATCCTCCCTTCTTGCGGTCGCCATTCTTTCACTGTACTTAGGATTATTGTACATGGAGCTCCTCTCTGCGGGGCAGCTACCACACCGGTACAATAAAGATTGCCTTGATGCACCACCTTGTGTACCTAATGTAGGCTGGACTCGTGTTTGCACTACCTCAGGCTAGGCTCACTCTCTCTGTGTCTGCTGTATCTCCTTCCTCCCAGTCTTTGCTCCCTTCGGTAAGTGGTCTGGAATGGGCTAGAGTACTCTGGCTCTTCCATGCAGTACTTGGGCGTCTACCTACTGTTGGCTAGCCTAGCGCAGACCCTCTCCAGAATTCCTGACCACGTTAACAGGCTATCCCTTTAGGCATCCTACCAACTAGCACTGCCTCAAGGTGACTAGGACAGCTATAGCCCGGCTCCAAACCTCCAACTCCTTTCAGGCCCCTAGGTCGTCCCTGCGAACTGACAAACTCCATCAGCCCCCTGACTACCCCTAGGTCCGTCCCAATACAGCACAAAGTGGCAGCAGACACTCTCCCTGTTTCCAAGTGACCTAGCAAAAGCCTGTCCTGTTGACAGATATCTCAGCAGCGCCTCCAAATATAACGGATTTTCTGGCCTAGCCTGACCCACCCAATCTCACATTAGCCCCTGTGGTCTAAACAGTCCCCATTACAGTGTAGTGTCTGGAGGTGCACCTGTTGGCAACAGGACTCCTGAGTCTCCCGCATGATGTTGTGTGGGGATTGCCAACCCAGACAGGCAGCTGAGGTAGTGTACTTGAGTCCTACCTATATCCAGTGCAGCGCCTCCACCTCATCAGGATCCCAGCGTCCTCTTGTGGATGCTCCTGGTGAGGAACCCCTCTGTGGTGCATCCCTCTGTGTAATTACTCCACACTCAGACACGAGGGTTTGATTGAACAAGGTCATCTTTATTGCTTGATGTGGGCTAGCTGCCCCTCGCAGTAAGTCTCTTAGCCGCACATTGCGCCGTGTACTCCCTTCAAAGGTACACCCTCCCAATGGAGTAGGATCCCCTCTCCCCTTAGGGAGATCACCCCTGTGCCAGGTCCCTGAACACAGTATGGCGTATACAGCTTGAGGCTGAATTAATATAACAAGGCCACTAGTTACAGCACTAGTGGGCCTCCTGCTCCCAGGTGTAGTAGTAGTAGTAGTAGTAGTAGTAGTAGTAGTAGTAGATTATTTAGGGGGGGGCGCAGGCAGCGTGCGGGGAAACCTGGGGGCGGGCAGAGCTGTGCACGGGCGGCAAGAAGCTCCGTGCAGAGGCTGCTTCCAGTTCTCTGCTTTGTCTGCCTGCAGAGGGGGCAGGGCCTTCCTGCGTGGCCTTCCCTGCACACAGACAAGCCCCCCTCCTCCTGTCTGTTACCCGCCCGATTTCAGCAGCACATAGGGGGACCTGAGCAGGCTTAGGTGTGTGTGTGTGTGGGGGGGGGGGGGGGGGGGGGGGGGGTTGTGTGTGTGTGTGTGTGGTGATTGAGTATGTGTGCTGTGTGTGTGTTGGTGTTGTGATTGAATGCAGTGGTGCACAAACTGGGGGAGCGCCCCGGGCACAAGATTTAGGCGGGGCGCGTGCGGCAAAACCTGGGTGCGCAGGCGAAATAATGTGTGCGGGCGACCAAGAATATGGGCGCGGGCGAGCAGCCGAAGATGTGCGCGGGCGGCCGTACAGGATAGTGCAGGTGGCGGCCACGTGATTCGGAGTTACGGGGGAGGAGCACGCGAGAGTGCTGTGATGTCAAAAGCCCCTCCTTCCGGTGTCTGCCCTGCAATAGCACTGTGTTCCTGCTCTCCTCCGCTGGCAACCTGCTAAGCTGCGATCCCCTGCACGTGAAAGGGTAAGCTGCCACTATATCTATCATACTATGAATGTACAGAAATAATGGGGGGGGGAAAAAAGTGAAAACACTTCCCCGTTCGTGCTTGCAAAATTATGCAGCACACCCTGTGCTCATGCTTGGAGAGTTGGTGATGTCACCGCTTTCAGCGGCAGCGTGGATGCAGCCTAATGTTGCAAGAGCGAGCTGTTGAAGTATGTAAGTATTTAGACTGCGCTTATAGGGCCGGTGATGTGACGTCGCCCGAAAACAAATGTATTGTCACCGCCATGTGCTCTTATAGTAAGCGCGACGGGGCAACGTGATTTTTTGAAGCCGGCAATATTTGATTTTTCAGGGGCTGTCACCTCATGTGACTGCCCCTGAACCAATCAATGGCCTGGTCGCCCGCGCCGCCACAAAGTGAAATACAACTTTCGCTAGCGGCAACGGGTGACGTCACACGTCTCCGTCGCAGGCACTATACGTGCGGCCTTAGACATATTTTTATTTACATTGTACACTGTTTAATAAAGGTTTTTTTTTTATGTGATTTTGATTACATCAGGCAGGGGGGCCCAAGAAATTTCATGGATAAAAAGGGGGGCTCGGCATAAAGTTTGCTCACCCCTGGTCTAGTGCGTTATCAAGGGGATTACATCTTTGCATGTAGTGAAGCATTGCCAAAGTTCCAAGGTGATCAAGATTCCTGCATCTGCTGACTCTCCACTTACATACACTGCAAATAGCCACACATTTTTTTTCGGTCAGGGTCGAATATCTTCCAGATTGGAGAAGAGATCTTTTTTGTATTGTCTAGCAAATTATTTTTCAGACAAAACATGCCACGTGGCTGAGGGTGCGCCTGTTTTAGCAGCAGGACCATATACAGGCATACCCCGCTTTAAGTATACTCACTTTAAGTACACTCGCGAGTAAGTACATATTGCCCAATAGGCAAACGGCAGCTCACGCATGCGCCTGTCAGCACATCCTGAACAGCAATACCGGCTCCCTACCTGTACCGAAGCTGTGCGCAAGCGGGAGGACTATAGAGCCTGTTACAAATACGTTATTTACATCAGTTATGCACATATATGATGATTGCAGTACAGTACATGCAGCGATAAGTGGAAAAAATGTAGTGCTTCACTTTAAGTACATTTTCGCTTTACATACATGCTCCGGTCCCATTGCGTACGTTAATGCGGGGTATGCCTGTAGTATCTCAACCACCTTGATCCATGTAAATAATAGCACTATCAGAAATATTATTGTTGCTTTTTTCTGGCTCCAAAGGCTCAGTGTAACATTGCTTCACAGTGTGAAAAAGTTTATAAGAAACAGAAAGAGCAGAAACACCAAAAACTTTCCTTCTAATGGCTGGGCTTTCACCAGCTTAAGTTTTATTAAAAAGAATAATAATAGTGTACTACTAATACTACTACTACTACTACTACTACTGCACTAGACCAAAAAGTGCTAGAAAGAGATTGAGCTTGTGCAATTTTAAATTACTTTTCACTATATTTAAAATCCTCTACTAGAGCCAGACCTACTGCTTCTTTAGATTATGGAGAAAATGCAGTACTCTCCCTAAAATGTTAATTATAAAAAAGTTGGAGCGCAGAGAGAAAAAAGGGGGAGGGTATTAAACAAACATTCACTTTATTTGGTACACTGTACATGTATAACTTACAATCAGTAAAGCTGCATAAGCGATGGGGTTCCCACGCCCGTCCGTCACTGCCCCTGCCCAGACTTGCTGTCTCCTGCTGCGGATCACCACGGTGCTCCGAACCCGGAAGCGGAAGTCTGCCCAATGCTGGGTAATGGGTGGGCTCTCTCGCGAGATCGCTCTCAGGAAAAGATGACGTATGCGGGAAACGAACCGGACCCCTCTAGCGTACAGGTATCACACTCCAAAGACGAGTGTGTACCATGGAATCTATGCAACCCCTCAACGCGTTTCGCGTACTGTTGCGCTTCGTCTCTCTGCGCTCCAACTTTTTTATAATTTGTGGGTGACTGTTGGCCCGGGTGATCACCGGAGAGTGGAGGAGCTGCGGGAGTAGAATCCTACTCAGAGAGACTTTTAGAAGACAACGGACGATTTAGCCTGCGCACTGGGTGGTAGCGCTTAGCCTGCCCAACATATGTTTCACCGTTGTGGCCCCCGATGAAGCCATTTAGAAGTAGTCCTCAAATGACATAAAATTGTATTGGAACATAGAATTGTATTGGAACAACTACCACTGTTAGTATAATTATATAACAGTGGGACAACCTATAATTAATAGTTGTTCCTAATTTACACTGTCAGTTTGAACGAGAGCATACAGATACCTCCTCCATTTTTAATTTAATATATTTTTAATTCACTTTGGTTCACGTCATTATTGCTGCAATAAATATATTTTAATCAATTTATTAATAAATAGTAATTTTTAAATTAGGCATAGGTGTTTTCTCAAGTGCGGCTATTAGGGAGCTTTCTTTCTATCCTGTGTTCACTATTAACCCCATTCCCTGCCAGCACCACCTTTGCACCCTTTATTGCAGTTTTAGTTCTTTCACTATACATGACATACACATTCTTCCCTCCTTGTGATTAACTATTGGTGTGGTGCAAGGGACACAATTTGACCTTGTTTCAAGGCCATTCTACCCCTTTCTCTATCAAGAATTATCTACTGAATGGATGTTTGTTTGGAAGCATCAGGTCTTCCCTTCTCTTCTTGCTACATCTGTATCTCTTTTCACGCACACCCTCAACTTAATTGTACATACACTTCTTTAAAATGACAGAGGGGCGGGGCCACGACGTTGAGGTGAATGGCAGCATAGTTTCTGAGCTCCACTCACCGGTGCTAAATAATTAAATAACATCAATAACAGCGCAACTTTCACAGCGATTTAGATTACAAAACATCATTGAACATACGGTGATGGCGACAAACAAGGTAACTCGCAGGAAAACGCAACCTGTGTATACATATTTCAAAAGAGGAGAAGCAGCACATGCAGCACAGGCAGATACGATGGAGACCCCTGCAAAGCCTGCACAGCCTGCATTATCAGATCCAGACACAGATACCCCAGAAACAGAGCCAGGGGATCAGGAGATAGTGAGGCGCAAAGACCTCAAGGAGTTTTGTGCCCACATGAAGAAGTTTTTTAAAACTGAACTATGGGCCATAAGGAAAGACCTGGACGCATTGGCAGAGCGGACAGATGCTTTGGAAACTAAAGCTGATGAGACTACCACGGAATTGGCACAGACACAGAAAACAGTGACTACACTTTCTGCACAAGTCAGATCCTTAGAAGATAAAATAGAGGATGCTGAAAACAGGGACAGGAGATGCAATGTACGCCTAAGAAGAGTGCCTGAGTCTGTCTCTGACCCAGAGGAATTCACAAAAAAATGGCTGGAGCATCTATTCCCAGATAAGCCAGACAATGAACTTCTTCTGGATAGATGCCACTGTGCATTTAGGGGGCGACCGCAAAGTGGAGACCCCCCGAGGGATATAATTATGAGATTCCACCACTACAGAACAAAAGAAGAGATTTGTAGGATCTCCAGACACTAAAAACATGGAATATGAACAGATAAAATTCCAGATTTATCAAGACATTTCCCCAGTCACCCTCGCCAAAAGAAGAACTCTGGCACCAATAACTGAGGTGTTGAGAGACCATAAGATAAAATACAGATGGCTCTTCCCATGTGCACTAATGGTGCTGAAAAATGGTGTGGCACATACCTTAAGGAAGGTGGAGGAGGGCGATGACTTCCTGAGCAGACTAGGTGCAGGTGGAGCGGCTCAGAGATCCCCACGGTCATCAGGAGAGGAGAGAAGATCACCCACACCGACATGGAGCAGAGTGGGGGCTAACCGACCTGAAGCGGAAGAAGGAATGGCAGCGAGCCCCAACTGATGTCCTCCCTTTGAGAGATGTACCTTGCCGCTTCCAAAGAAGATGTTCCAGAGGCGCAGCTTCTAATCATGCTGATAACTGTGTTTCTAACTATGCCTTCTCACTAAGCTCCTAACTATACAGCTAACTATGCCTTATAACTATGCTTCTAAATATGCCTTCTAACTATACCATCTAATTATGCCTTGTAACTATACCTTCTAACTGTACCTGGCTTCTAACCATGCCTCTAACTATGCCTCTATTTATGCTTCTAACTATGCCTCTAACTATCCCTTTTGGCTATGCCTGCTACCTATGACTTCTGGCTACGCTTATACCTGACTCCCGTTATGCTCCACGGTCCCCTCTCCTGCCCTTAGATCGATGTGGGGCTTTGCCGGACCCAAGTGGACCTGCCTCTATAGTGCGGGTGGCTGAGGGGGGTCCCCGGGTGAGGAGCTGATCCGCACGCGATTTTGAGGCGGTGGCCATCTTGCCCTGCTCCTCCCCCGAACAGAGCGGGATCTGCTCTGACTTTGGCGGGCTGGAGGGATGACGTCATCCGGACGGGACGGCGGTGCGTCATCGTCGCGTCATCGTCTCGCGAGAGTCCCGTCCCACCCACACGGGAAGCAAAATCTCAAAGGAGCAGCCGGATGGGAGGGAAGGAGGGCGCAATAAAAGCCACGAACACAACATGTCCCACCTGGGAGGATGGGGACCCGAGGCTATGATCGGGACAGTACACGGGAGACATAGGGGCGTTGGAGAGGGTGCGGCGGAGAGGGTGCAGGTGGGGGGTGTTGTTGTAATTCAGTTGGTAAATATGGTTATTTAAATTACGGGGTATAGGTTAAGGGCTAATATGCTTAGATTTATTAATTTTAGAAACGTCTGGGGGATTGGAGATTAGGGATGGAGAGGTTGTATAGCCTCTAGCTGTATAGTTATATAGTTAAATTGCTAAAGAAAGTTTGGAGATCTCGGAATGATAAGTTATACAGTATGTAGACACGTTATAAGATATAAGTTATATGTCACATAAGTTGAATGGTGTTACAGACGATGCCATATAATATGAGTTTGCAAATAATGTAAATAATAATAAATAATGTTTATATGGTATGAGGACAGGCACAGGTGGACGTTAGATACTTGCTTAGACATGTAACACATATATGAAATACAGATTGTAGATGAGAGTTAGGTAAGAGATATGAGCTAGGTAACGTTAGATAAGTAATAAAATTAGGGTTAGGCAATAAGTAATCTGAAATACGTGCTAGGTAATTGACAGCATATTATAGTAGGTAATACCCAAGTTAAAGTAAGTAAATAGGTAATAGTTTATCAGACATATAGACACACACAAAAGATAGAAGGACAATGTTAATGATTAAGAGGTATTTCAAGTAAGGTTTTTTAAAAATAGTAAATAAGTTAGTGCTGTAGTTCGCTAAGAAGTTTATGATTAAAAAATCACTGAAGTTTAAGTTTTCGTTAAAAGACAGACACGCGCCGGTGGGATTCGCTTCCGGCGTCGTGCATGCGTTCCTCGCATAGGTTCCTGTTGAGTAAGGGCCATAAACAAGTCCCAAGGGGGTCAATCCCCAGTGGGGAAGGCTGGACTCTTTCAAAGGGCAGGCATAATGACCTACCCTTTGGGCGTCAGAGTCGCACTCAGGGGACCCCGAGTCGGGCTCTGGTTTTTCGTTTGTTATTTTCTTTGTTCATAACTTTGTTTAATTTATGTTTGGTATTTTGTTTACCCCCTATGTGTTTCCCCTTGTACTGTCTCCCTGTCCATCCCTCCCTACCCCTTCCTCACCCGGAGGGGGAGGACATCGCACCGCGCGGGAGTCGGGAGTCGGGCGGGTTGGACACCCCAAGGACATAGCTCAGCTGGGTAAGAAGAAAGACAGATCGGGTGAGTCATCAAACTTTAATCTGCTACACCTTACACACAATAAAAGATGGCGTTAACTTTATTATCACATAATGTAAAGGGCTTTAATAGCCCAATCAAAAGAAAAATAGCCTTCTCAGACTACAAAAGACAGCGCGCAGATGTCCTAATGCTACAGGAGACTCACTTTAGTAAGACCAACGTGCCTAAATTCCTAGATAAAGATTACACCCAGTTTTACCTATCCTCCGCGACGGTCAAAAAACGTGGAGTGGCCATCTTGTTGAGTAATAGAATCCCATTCGTAAACCAGACCATTAAGCGAGACACAGACGGACGCTTCATTATACTTATGGGTACGATACGGGATCAATATATAACATTGGCCATGGTACATGCACCCTGCGAGCAGGATGCAGCCTTCTTTGATAGCTTTTTTCAGATCCTAAGCTCCAATGCTAAGGGCAGTGTCGTACTCGCGGGTGATATTAATATGGTCATGCAACCGAGTTTAGATAGATCGGGGAGAGCGGATACTGTAAATAAAAAAGCGGTGGCCTCTTTACGCAAAGGCCTCAAAGCCAACCAATTGACCGACATATGGAGGGAACTACACCCGACAGATAGGGACTACACGTTCTACTCCCACCCACATGGCACCTATAGCAGAATCGATTACTTTTTCGTCTCGTGTCAACTGGTCCCTATGGTTTCCCAAGCAGGGATCCATGATATTTCAAGGTCTGACCATGCACCGATAGAGCTAAGGTGCAAACACATCCGGACGGGCAGACCAGGAGTGAACTGGAAGCTCAACGAGTCAATCCTAAAAATCCCTGAGATTTGTGAGGCGATAGGTAGTGAAATTGACCAATTTCTCCACATAAATACGGGCTCTGTGGATTCCCAGTTTATATAATGGGAGGCTCACAAAGCGACGCTGAGGGGCATATTGATCAGCACCACAGCTAGAAGAAAACGGAAAAGGGACTCTAAAATTGTTGAGCTGCAAACGAAATTACATTCCCTCACATTAAAACATAAGGGTAATCCAGACTCTCAATCACTGCAAGAATTGAAGGACACTAAAATTGAACTGAATATGCTGTTGACCTCCAGGGCAGATAATTCACTGAGTTGGTCCAAGAGGAAGTTTTACGAAAAAGCAAACAGGCTGGATACGATGCTGGCCCGGGCATTAAGAGACAGGTAAGCAAAGTTTAACATCCAAGCTATACGCTTAAAATCAGGCGCCCCCACGGCCAACCCTAAGAAAATAGTAGAAGAATTTGGCTCGTTCTATGAAACCCTATATAATGGAGAGAAAGTGGCACACAATGCTAAAATGAGCGAGAGGCTGAGAGATTTCTTAGCCAGCTCAGAGTTAGTGAGATTGACGGAAGTAGAGAGGGAGGCCATAGGGGCTGATTTCTCTATTGAGGAGGTAACACAGGCCATCAAGGAACTCAAGCCCTCAAAGGCCCCAGGGCCAGATGGTTTTTCTGGGCTATATTATAAGAAATTTGTCAAATTACTAGCCCCTAGGTTGCTCTATGTGTTTAATGCGATATTAGCAGAAGCCCCCATCCCCAGAGAGATAAACCCGGTAAGGATCCGCTGGTTTGCAAAAGTTATAGGCCCATATCCCTAATTAATACTGATATTAAAATATATGCTAAATTATTGGCCAATAGATTATGTCTAATCCTACCCTTATTTATACACCCAGATTAAGTCGGATTCATTAAAGGAAGACAGGCAGCGGACAATACCCGGCGATTTATTGATCTGGTAGAATTGGCTAACACAAATAACACTCAAAGTATACTGTTAAGTCTGGACGCAGAAAAGGCTTTTGATAGGATTGACTGGCCTTACCTGAAGGATACGCTCGCAGCATTTGGCTTTGGGGATCGGGTGAGTGGGGCGATTCTCTCGCTCTACTCAGGACCTACCGCCAGGGTGATACATCAGGGCTTCCCGTCCCTCCCTTTCCAAATTAAAAGCGGCACAAGACAGGGATGCTCGTTGTAACCCTCTTCTGTTCGCCTTCGGCATCGTAACCCCTGGCGGCGCAAATCAGAAACAATCCGGACATCTCAGGGTTAAACGCGTACTTTCAATGTCATAAAGCGGCCCTGTACGCAGATGATATCCTACTAATTATCTCGAAACCCCTCACTTCCCTACCAAACCTATTTTACTTAATAGACAGATTCTCGAATATCTCGGGATTTAAAATAAATCAATCTAAATCCGAAGCCCTCAACATCAATCTCCCTAGACATGTAGAGAAATTGCAACAATTAAACTTTCAATTTAACTGGCAACAGAAATATATAAAATACCTAGGAGTATACATTGCCAAAAACACCAAAGACATATACAGTACAGTGCAAATTATCCCAACTTAATTCGGACATTGAAATCTGACCTACATAAGTGGTCTTCTATACAGATCTCGTGGGTAGGTAGGATACATAGGGCCTCATTCTTAGAGGGTTGATAAAAAAATATTGCCAGGGAATTTAAAATGACTGTTTTTTGGGTGTTGCTATCACGGTATTCAGAATGGCTCGATTACCAGTGATAGCAAAATTCCCAAAACGGGCAAGTTGCTGCCAGCGAGAGCATCGAGCCTCTGAAAAGGCCTAAACCGGCAATTCATTTCTGCTGCAGAGAGAGCGGTTCTGAGAGAGCCGCCTCTCCCAGCTGAAATGTCGCCCGAAAATTATTTATTTAAATATACATTTCTTTAATAGTGTAGAGGTGCAGGGGGTCTCCGGAGCTGAACCACGTTGGTTTTATGTCCGGAGACCCCCTGCTTCCCGAGATACAGGCACCTTTATGAGGTGCCAGTATCTCCTATGCAAGGAAATGTCCCGGTCACGTGACGCGGGACATTTCAATGCAGAGGGATACCGGCACAACATAAAGGTGCCTGTATCTCGGGAAGCAGGGGGTCCCCGGACATAAAACCAACGTGGTTCAGCTCCGGAGATCCCCTGCACATCTACACTATTAAAGAAATGTATATTAATAAATATTTTAATAAACATTAATACACGCCCCCCCCCCCCCCTCCGCCCAAACCCATACGGTACAGTAATGGGCCAAATAACTATTATCCAGATATGGATAATAGATTATTTGCCCATTATTAAACACTGCATTAGCATACAAAATTAAAGTAAATAAATACAGTTATACTTACCACAACAGCAGGTCCCTCTGTCCTCCGTAGCAAGAAAGCATATACAGTATACAGTCTATTATAAAGACATTCTAATGGCCCCTAACCCCTTAATCACCTTAGCATTTACTAACCGCTATAGTCCTTAAGGGGTTAACCCCTCCTGACCCGATACAAACCCGGGAGGCCTAAGCACCCACCCCTGACTGACTATACCCACCCTGTACCCATTGAGTAGTATAGTGGTACATCATATAGGAACACAGAACAGGTAGGCGCTAACTAGATGTACAAAAAACACAATAAAAAACCTTGTAAGAGAATGTGAGCCTCTTATAAGGGGCTGCCTAAAATACTAAAACTGACCCCCTGGTCAGAATGGTAGAAAGGAAACAAGAAGTACGTATTATAAGGCGCCAAACGGTAAAGGATATATATCACACCAGTTGGAGGGCCAGAATAAGGCTCCGGACAGATGGGTTGTGCTTTGAAGAAAAATAAACAAAAGCACAAAAATAGAGTAATACTGTATAGAAAAGAAAAGGACAAACAACATATACTACCACACCATACAAGACTAGTAACTATCAGCTGAGATCGAGGGTGAAAGATTAATTAAAAACATTTAATTAAAAATATACTAAAACAATGGACCTAGAAAATAAAAAATACATATAAGTAATGAAAAGACAAATGGTTTAGGACCAGCACACTGCAACACCAGGTGGACTGCCCACTCACCGGATGGGAGATATAAAAACAGGCGGTGGATAATTTTGAGAGTATCCCTCTCTGCTGCTTGCACAGCCACTGCCACCGAAATATATCGAGGTGGAGGGTTGCACACGCCATCCGGCGTGTGTGTGGTACCTCTATCGGCGTCAATGGAAGCAGTGCAGATGGTTATCGGTTTCACCGCAGCAGATTTGTCTGGAGTATGTAACAGCTGATTCGCCTCCGGATCGGCTCGGGAGAGTCGGAACAGACCTGGTGGCCACAGTAGAAGTTCTGAAAGGCCACCTACGCGTTTCGACAGCGTGCTGCTTTCTTCCTCAGGGTTTATAATAATAATATGGGCATGATAAGCCTCTATAGCCCTCAATGGGCACCCTAATGACAATACATTAATACACAGACACACAATATAAAACCTATAAACTCCAAAAAAAACACACTTCACTAAATATAAACAGTAGCCAGTTAATCCAATGAATACAAGCAGTAACAACATCAACATGAATAATGAAACCATACCCAATCAACCAATTAATTCCTAAACCTACTCAAAATGAATAGTAACACTAACCATCCAAACAATGAATTATCCAAACATTAATGAATTTAAACAGTAAAAGAAAGAAAGAAATTCTAACATCTTGGAAGTAACCATAAACACACATTAGCTAAATATAAACATTGAGTACAATCGAACACCAATCGCACAACATTTATTAATTAAGCATGAACAAACAAACAATCACATCCAATAATAAACTGCAATGAAAAAAAGCAAACGCAATAACAAGCGAGAAATGCCCCCCAAATATTGGCATAATAAGTATTAATCTGTACTCTAAAGAGGTACAGATGTAATATTATCAGTCAATGTGCCTCCCAAAAAAATCAAAAAACACATCCAAAGAATAAACCTGTAAAAAGAGACATTTACAAACATTGAATATATTACTTACTTTAGAAGCGGGGCCCTCCGACTCCCGGGGTACAGGAAGCTCACGTACCTTGAAGCCTCCAACAGCATCCGATGCCATCCGCCATTAGGATCCGGATCAGGTACCCCATCTTATTTTTTCTTTCTTTAACACCTTCTTCTATCTTCATCTGTAACCTTCTGATCTTATTTATCTCTTTCTTCATCTGTCAATCCAAAATACCCCATGTAAATCCAAACGATGTTGTCTCGTCGGCTTCTTGGGCTCAAATGAGGCGTCACGGCCTAAATAGGGCTTGTGACGTCACATTTACCCTCAAAATGGTTAACAGCCACCTGATTGGCGGTTAAAACCATGTTCCGCTTGAATTTTTTTTTGGACATGATTGTCACTAAGGGAATGATGCCAGCCAATCAGAATGGTGGCTTCATTTGACTTTAAGATGACGTCACGAAGCCGGCGTCACATGGTATTTCAGCCAATCAGATCGTGGGAACCAATTCCACACTCTGATGGCTGAAATACCTTGTGACACAGCGGCCATCTTGGATTTTGTGACGTCATCTTAAAGGCAAATGAAGCACAGCCATTTCGATTGGCTGGCATCATTCCCATTAAGGACGTCTTGTCAATAAAAATAAAAATAAAGTCGGAACATGGTTTTAACCGCAATCAGGTGGCTGTTAACCATTTTGAGGGTAAATGTGAATGCACAAGCCCTATTTTAAGGCAGTGATGCCTCATTTGAGCCCAAGAAGCGCAGAGCAAAATCGGTTGGATTTAACATGGGGTATTGTGACGGAAATGAAGAAAAAAGATAAAGAAGATCAAGAAATGGTTACAGATGAAGATAGAAGAAGGTGATAAAAAAAAAAAAGAAGATTGGGGTACCTGATCCGGATTCCTCTGGCGGATGGCATCGGATGATGTGGAGGGCTTAAGGTACGTGAGCTTCTGGTTACCCCGGGAGTCGGAGGGCCACCGCTTCTAATGGTAAGTATATATCAATGTTTGGTAAATGTCTCTTTTACAGGTTATTCTTTGGATGTGTTTTTTGATTTTTTGGGGAAGGTACACTTGACTGATAATATATTAATCTGGACCTCTTTAGGGTACAGATTAATACATATTATGCCAAATTGTGGGGGGCATTCTCGCTGTTATTGCTTTTAATGGTTACATTCATTAAGTTGGAGAGTAATCATTGTTTGGATTGGTTAGTGTACTAGTCATTTTGAGTAGGTTTAGGAATTAATTTGTTTGATTGGGTAATGGTTTCATTAATTCATTGTTGATGTTGTTACTGCTTGTATTCATTGGATTAGCTGGCTACTGTTTATATTTAGTGAAGTGTGTTTTTTTGGAGTTTACTTATGTTTTATTATTGTGTGTCTTGTGTATTAATGTATTGTCATTATGGTGCCCATTGAGTGCTGTAGAGGCTTATCATGCCCATATTATTATTATATGGGTATAATGTACCACTATACTACTCAATGGGTACAGGGTGGGTATAGTCAGTCCGGAGTGGGTGCTTAGGCCTCACGGATGGGTGAAGGGGGTATTAGCCCTAAGGATGCGTGTTTAGACCTTGCGGGGGGGTAGCGGTTGGGTTAACCCCTTCATTACCTTAGCGGTATTAACCGCTAAGGTAATGAAGTGGTTAAGTCCCCCCAAAACCCCCCCGCAAGGCCTAAACAGCCACTAAGGGCCAAATTCCCCTTTCACCCACCCTTGCTAGCCACAGTATTGTATTGTATGTCTTTACAGAAAGCCTGGCACGGGTGTTTAAACCCTTCATTGCCTTAGCGGTTAGCCGCTAAGGTAATGAAGTTGCTGTACATGCATTTTTCCTGCATCGGATGCATGCCGGGGGGGTCCGGAGCTGCTATTAATGGCTATCAGCTCCGGAGACCCCCGGCATCAATCCGAGGCAGGAAAAGGGCCTGATTTTTTCTAAGTCCTGACACATCGCAGCTCATCAAGGCCATCTCCCCACCAATTTACCAAAAGTTTGAGGTGAATTGGATTTGGGGAGAAGAACGCCTTTTAGGGCTGCGATGTGCTGCGATAGGCCGCGACAGCCGACTCGCGGGTATCTGAATCGCGTGAGTTTATGATCCTTGAGAAAATGGTCGATAAGCGGCTGATCGCCGCTCAATTGGCGAATTTCTGTTGGTGATAAAATTTTGTGTCGATACAGGCCGTTATCGAGCACTTATCGAGGCTTTCTGAATACGAGTAGCCATTTTGGTCGATAAGTGCTCGATAAGGGCCTTATTGAGGCTTTCTGATTGAGGCCCAAAGTGTTAAGAGGAACGTACTCCCCCATATCCTATACCTCTTCCAGACGTTACCAGTGCCACTCATACTGAAGGACTTGCTCTCTCTTCAATTGTGTAGAAAAAAAAGCAAAACAGAGCACTGCCAGGGAGCCAGGTGGTGTAAAAACAGGTCTATTTATTCAGCGTTACTTCACAAAACACACACCCCCCAGGGGGAGAAAGCAGTACCTCCTACGCGTTTCGGACCATGGGGGTCCTTTATCAAGGAGTATATGTGATTATTATAGATGAGTACAATTTTGGCACTGTCTGTCTCCAATGAGGGGTCACTAGAGTATCTGATAGGTACAATAGCTGGTCCACTTCAGGAGACATACTGCTGCGGCCGAGTTTATTCGAGCATTTGCCCGGTCTCGGCCGCAGCAGTAACCTGGCGCGCGCCGCAGGGTGCCGGGCGCGTGCCAAAGCCGCGGAGGAGCGCTCTCCGATCGGGGCTTTCTCCTCCCCGCTGCCGGGTCCGCCGGGTCCCCCGGAACCCCCTGCCGCCGTCCCCCACATCGCGGGACACCAGGGCTCCCTCGGGGAGCCCTGGACGCGCGTGCAGTGGGCGCAGGCTCCCGATGACGCGTGACCGCGCGTCGGTGACGCGCGGCACGCCGAGGGAGTGGGGCTAGCAAGCCGGGACATGTCCCGGCTTGCGGTACTAGCCCTACTCAAATTAAACGTGTCGCCAGTGTATGTGTTTAATAGGTCACTCACATATAACATATTGCAGTTAACCCACTCCACGTCTGAGTCCGTCCACCAGTCCTGTTTATTATTCAGTCTGATCTGTTGGAAACTTCCACTGACTTTGGAGCACCCATTCTTGCCCTTTGCTCTCACTTCAGTCTGAAATCTCAAAATTTATTTGGGGAGGGAAAAAACCGAGAGTCAACAAATTAAATATGAAAAGACCTGTACTAGCGGGTGGCCTAGCGGTACCCTACCTGCTTTCATACTACAAAGCAGCTCAATTAAGCCAAATTGTTCAGTGGCAATCCAACCCACAATTGAAAAGGTGGGTGGAGCTAGAAAGTGCTGCTTGTGCTCCACTAAAACTCAGCAACTTGATTTGGCTACCTAAAACAGCGCGACGATTTGCTGGCACGCTGCTTTCCTCAATGACCAACTGTCTGGGAGGCTACCAAGATTAAATACTCCCTTACAATGGGTAACTCTTCAATGTCCCCAATTTGGAACAATCCTAAATTCGCTCCGGGCCTGCTAGGGGGAGATGTGTCAATTTGGAAACAAAAAGGATTTACACGGATCAAAGACCTGGAGGGCTACAATAGAAAGATTAAAAGATTTGACCACGTCAGATTAGAAAAAGATATACCCCACTCAGAATTTTTTAGATACCTCCAGCTCCGAGCATTCTACAACAACGTTGCCCCTTATCCCCCCTTGACGACTTTCGAAAAGCTCTGTCTGGCAGAGACCGACACTAGGGGACTCACATCACAGCTGTACAGAGAGGTGATCGATTCTGTAGGCTCAAGACAGCAGCCCCCATCATTTAGGACACAATGGGAAAGAGATTTGGGAGAGACCTTGGAAGAGGAGGAGTGGAACGCTATATATCTGGCCACAGCAAAAAGCTCTATTTGCAACACACTAAAGGAGAACGCATATAAGGTCCTAATGCGGTGGTACCTCACCCCATTGAAATTATCTAGGTTCGCACCAGGTTCCTCCTCGTTGTGTCCTAAGCAATGCGGGGGATCGACCGACCTGGTGGTCTTGCCCGCAAATCTCCCCAGTGTGGGAAGAAATTAGAAATTGGATACGGAGGATCTTTGACCTCACTATTCCCCCGGACCCATGGCTGTTCCTCCTGAACAGACCATTAACAAGACTGTCCAAAGAAAACAATAAATTAATAGCACATTTTGCAATAGCAACGCCGTGTGAGATCGCAGCATTATGGAAACGCCCCGATATCCCAAGCATCCCAAAGATTCGGAATCGCATGTGGTTTATATGCCAGATGGAAAAGTTGACGAGTTTAGTTAACGACACTGGCACTAATTTTCTTAAAGTCTGGACGCCTTGGCTGGCACAGACAGATATTCCCGGGGTTGAGAGTAACACAATATGGCAATGGATATAGATGCGTTCTCCTCTGGGAGTGAGATCCCGAACTGAGATGAGAACACAGGTACACAGACAGGACAGCTGCGGGGACCACCTGACTGAGACGATGTAGGAAAGGCAGTGATATGTTGATGGTGAATAGTGGGTAGTGCCCGGAGCGGTGCCCCTCCCAGCCCCTCCCCCCACCCCTTTTTTATTATATTATTATTATTATTATTTATTATTATTACTATCATTATTGTTATTTCCGGTTGAGTAGGGCCCGAAAGGCCGGAAATTTTCTCAAGTTAGATAACAATTTACAGTTGAGATTACTCTACAGTTTACATGTATTGTGTATTGTACAGTGTATCTTATGTCTGAAATTTGAAATAAAAAACAAGTTACAAAAAAAATAAAAAATGACAGGTCTGTACAGGAAATGTTGGCAGTGGCATACATGATGTGTGGCCACTTCTGTTATTCAGCCACAGCATCCAGAAAGCTCAATGACCTGCCAAAGTCATAATTTATCTTGCCATCAACTCAAGCAAGATATTTTCATCAGGTGGAATTCAACTTTAAATATCTTAAAGTGGCTTCTGCAGCAGAAGCAAGCAATATCCAGCAACATGACATCACATGACAGAGTGAAAGGGGGTACAACTTTCCTGACTCAATCCAAGTGGAAAATCATGGCCTTGGTGTCAAGTAGTGACATGTGAAGTGAGTAGTAAAATGTTTTCCCTCAGTCATACGCCTTATCCTGCTACTGAAAGAACATCTAGAGATTCTGAAAGAGAGTTTCCAGCAGGAACATTCTCTCTGATTTGCCAGCCTTATCAACAACCTGTCTCATTCCATTTCTGTGGATCCAAGGATCATATGCATTTAAAATCTAAACATTATGTTTTAGCCAAAATGCTTGATCCATGATTTCAAATCAAACTGCTCTCCTCTCTCCCAATGGGCACAGTCATCAATGCTTATAAAGAATGACTTTAAGTTAATGCTGCTGAGTCTGTACCACCCAGCCCTACAACTTCAATAGATGCTAATGCTTCATCAACTTCATCTTCTGGTGCCACCGTAGGAAAATGCACTGCATGTCCTAATTTTTGGACTGACTGGGTCAATGAAATGTATTTCTTTATAGATATTTATCTTTCTACAAGATGAAATGAGATCAACAAATATTTACTGTTAATTTTTGGGGTGACCAACATTTAAAAAAATGTCACTTTACAAAAGAGGGAAATGCCTTATAAAGAGCGGAACTCACTCATCCCAGCAGTAGGTGCTTACAAGCATGTTTCATTTTTATCCTTTTCCTTTAATCTTATTTTCTTCATTGAGTAGAAAAAAGTTTGAGTATGCGGTCTCTTCTACACCTCATGACTTTTACATCCCACTATTGTCTAATCACTAAATATTGATCTAACTAAACTAGCATCCACCCAACCAGGGTCTGCATAATTCCAGGTCTAGGTTGGTTTCCTATAGCGGCTTACTCAGACAGCTTCTTCCATATATATGCTATTCAGCTACAGGAGCTGAACCCGGGCACTACTTGCTCTCAGACATACTGTACATCCTTAACTGTACTTACCTTAACTGGCACCTATTTGAATTTGATTAAGGTTTTACTGACCAACCATTGATTTATACTCTGTTAACCACGGGGTAGATGTTATGGAATTGATGCTAATGGCATAGACAATAATTAAATGCAGCCTATAATGTATATATGTTCTTCCGAGCTCTATATACAAGTGAATTAGTTAGTGATTGATTCACCACAGATTAGCATTTAGTGGTGATCCCCCTTGTAAAGAAAAAAGTAGCATGCCTATATTTAATATTTAAACATAATAAAAGAAAACCATGTACATTAAATAGACCCGCCTCCCAATCAACAGCCTTGCTTCACACACTATGCAATTTCTACAGAATACATATGTAGCAGACATTATTGTACATGTTGGCACAATGCATTGCGTTAACGCTGAAGTGTTTTTTTTTTCTTAACAGTAGTCCATTTGAAAACAATGGTTAGTGAGAACACGTTATTTAAACAGTTATTTTGTGTGTTAACTCATGGTAATGGGGGTGAAAACATTTGCTACATCTGTATGTCATCATAATCATCATCATCATCATCATCATCATCATCATCATCATCATCATCATCATCATCATTATTGTTGACAAGTTGTTCCAGTGACTCAGCATGATCACAAAGACCAGAACCACCATTTAGGTATCCCTTTTGTTAAACCACTCATCAATCCAAGAGCTGTTGTATGGCTGTATTTAAAAATGTTGAATAATTGTGACAGTGGAGCTACAGTACATGTTGCTTATGTTAAACAGTTGTGAGAAGGAGTGACTAAAAGGGTTCTCACAATTCCTTGTCTGTACTGTTGACATTGTAACAGTATCACATTCATTAAATGGTAGAAAAATACCACCCAGAGATTATGCTAATGTATATGGGATTCTTCTCATGTGTCATATATTGTATACTGCAATGCCCCTGCGGCATTTGTAAAAGAAAAACAAAATTGCATTACACTAAAAAATACTGATGCACCAGTCGCCTGACAGTTTAATGAAGAAGGAAGTGTCACAGTTGAGGTTTCCAATACTAGAGCAAGTTAAAATGCTAATTTGTTGCAGGGATAGAATAAAACTCATCTTGAGAAGGAAGGTTTATTAGATTCATGTACTAGAGGGTATGAAGCGAACAGATTTGCTTGTTTCAGATGATTGGTGATGTATTGTAACTTCACTGGATACTATCTAACCCCTTATATCATTAATCATACCTTAAGTCTAATGTTCCTCTTTCTGAGATTACATATAGTGCCCTGTGTCAACTTTATGGGTATCTGAAAATTATGAAACAATACATGCTTTAATAATATACAGTGGCGACAACCTTTATTCTAACTCGGCTAGCTCCGCGAATTTCAGATTATCCCGGTTATGTGCGGTTTTGTGTCGTTTTCGTCCGGGGTGAATTGCGTTATTTTCGCGGCTGTGATTTAAGCATTTTATTCCCGCTGTCTGCAATACTGCAATGCCGTGTAAAAACTCCTGGGGGTATTTGCGAGCTGTTGTCTTTGAAGCCGAGAAGCCGTCCCCTGGCGAGATGTGTTAGCAGCAGAGAGAGATCCGCTGCTCTCTCTGCGCAAACATCGGCACATTAAAAATTATTTAAAATACATTTTTATTCATAGTGTAGATGTGCAGGGGGTCTCCGGAGATGAACCGCATTGGTTTCAGGTCCGGGGACCCCCTGCTTCCCGAGATACAGGCCCCTTTATGAGGTGCCGGTATCCCCTGCATTTAAAGGTCCCGATCACGTGACCGCGGAATGTAAACAAAGCAGAGGGATACCAGCACCCCATAAAGGGGCCTGTATCTCGGGATATACTGTATAACAATAACCCCTATAACCCCTAACATACAGTACTGTACACATACAGTACTGTATATGCACATCAATGATACTATGGGCTGGCGGGGGCGAGATGTGTTTGTAGCAGATAGAGATCCGCTGCTCGCTCTGCGCAAACATCGGCACATTAAAAATGATTTAAAATACATTTTTATTCATAGTGTAGATGTGCAGGGGGTCTCGGGAGCTAAACCGCATTGGTTTCAGGTCCGGGGACCCTCTGCTTCCTGAGATACAGCCCCCTTTATGAGGTGCCGGTATCCCTCTGCATTTAAAGGTCCCGATCACGTGACCGCGGCCTGTAAACCAAGCAGAGGGACACCGGCACCCCCTAAAGGGGCCTGTATCTCGGGGAGCATGGCGGCCCCGGACCTAAAACCACAGCGGTTCAGCTCCGGAGACCCTCTGCACATCTACAGTATGAATAAAACACATATATAAATAAACACTCGTTCCTTACCTTTGCGGCTATGTGCTATGGTAATGAAGCAGCATTATAAAAGTGGTAATGAAGCAGCAAATCAAAGCTCAGGGGGACCCCTGCTCTTGCACAATATTATTAAAATACAGAAATGCTGCTTCATTACCATAGCTGATGGCCGCTAAGGCAATGAAGGGGTTAACCCACCGTGCCCGCTTTATTGTGCGTAGCGGGGGTGGGTGAAGGGGGTATTTGGCCCTTGGTGTGAGTTTAGGACTTGCGGGGGGGTTGCGGGTACACTTAACCCCTTCGCGACCGTAGCAGTTACTACCGCTACGGTCATGAAGGGGTTAACCCCTCCCGCTACCCCCTCGCAAGCCCTAAACAACCACCGTTGGGGCTAATACCCCCTTCACCCACCCCCGCTACCCACAATAAAAAAAATCACACACAGCAGCCGCCCAAAAAATAAATAAATAAATCTAAATAAATAAATAAATGAATATAAATAAATACATTTAAAATACATTTTTATTCATAGTGTAGATGTGCAGGGGGTCCCCGGACCTGAAACCAACGCGGTTGGGGGGGGGGTGCATGTATTAAATGTATAGGCCAGGTTTATTTTTTTAACATTCAGGGTTTGTTCCGTGGTTCTGCGTGGGACCTCTGGAGACCACCTGCGGGTCTCCTCAGGTATCTCACAGGTATCAGGCTGGTGGTTCCACGGGTGACACATGCGGGGATGAAGCGGTGGCCTCACATCTGTGGGGGCACCGCCGACCCATAGGTGCGGGGATGAAGCGGTGGCCTCACTTCTGTGGGGGCACCGCGGACCCGTAGTGAGCACTCGTGAGTTCCCTAGACCCCCGTGGGAACCACCCGAGGCCCCGCAGACACCTGTGGGTCTGACCCGGGGCTCCCAGACATTCTTGGGCCTACCGTGGGGACCCAATTGTGGCCTACGGTGACCCAAGGAGACCACCTGGGGGCCATGGCGCTTGGCGGGACCCACCAGCAGGCCTACAGAACTTGTTTGAAAAGGGCTGCTGGTACCCTGTAGGTCTGTCAGGTGCCCCGCCAGCCCACTGGGGACTCGCGTGGGACTGCGTTATGAGTCCTGTTTGTAAAAGGATAAATCTTGTATTTATGGGGGGGCACAGGGGGTTGGTAATGTATTTAATAAATAGAATGATGCTTATTGTGGAGCTGTGTATTGTTTTTATTGTGGATACTGGGGGTGGGGGGGGTATTTTCCCCAATGGTATGTGGGTAGGCCACCCTTGTGGGTAGTTGGTGAGGGTGGTTAGGCCTCACGGGGTGGGGAGTTAGTGTGGTAGGGTATGTAGGCGTCCCGATTAGTGGGTGAGGGTGGGTTAACCCCTTAATGACTGTAGCGGTTAATAACCGCTATGGTGATTAAGGGGTTAAGGGACATTACATTGGATGTTTTAATTTTTGTGTCTATTTTTGCAGCAGCGGAGGGGGCATGAACAGGATGGGGTTGTGGGGGGAGGGGCAACGGTATGTGGGTAGGCCTCCCTTGTGGGTAGTGGGTGAGGGTGGTTAGGCCTCACGGGGTGGGCCATTGGCAGTGAGGCGCTGCATTATATGCACATTGGGATCCCCCTCCCCCTCCCCCTCCCCACATTTACATAAACTGCACTCACAGGAACACAGGCAGGGAGATTTAACAGACAAATTAGGGGGAGCGGGCCTTACACAGATTACCGTCAAGGAGGTGGGGTTATAACCAAAAGGGAACAGTTTGTTAAAAATATGTATTTAATGTATTTATTGTTGTTTATGTTTTTTAAATACACAGGGGGTGTATGTTGTTTATTGCAATGTTTATTGGGGGCAAATGTCCCCAATAAACATGCTATTCTGCCTTAACCCTTAATTGCCTTAGCGGCTATCATCTATGGTAATGAAGCAGCATTTCTGTATTTTAATAATATTGTGCAGGAGCAGGGGGTCCCCTGAGCTGAACCGCATTGACTTGTGGCTCAGGGAACCCCCTGCATACAGTAAAATATTATTAAAAATACATTCATGCTGCTTCGTTACCATAGCACATAGCCGCAAAGGTAAGGAATGATTGTTTATTGATATGGGTGTTTTATTCATACTGTAGATGTGCAGAGGGTCTCCGGAGCGGAACCGCTTTGGTTTTAGGTCCGGGACCCCCTGCTTCCCGAGATACAGGCCCCTTTAGGGGGTGCCGGTATCCCTCTGCTTTGTTTACATTCCGCGGTCACGTGATCGGAAACCTTTAAATGCAGAGGGATACCGGCACCCCATAAAGGGGCCTGTATCTCGGGAAGCAGTGGGTCCCCGGACCTGAAACCTAAGCGGTTCAGCTCCGGAGACCCCCTGCACATCTACACTATGAATAACCAATTGTCTTTTCAAAACTAATAGATTAGATGTGCCGTGTGGTGCTCCCAGAGAGAGCCAGCACCTAACAGACGTCATATAAACAGACTACATCCGGCCACGCAAAAGAATAAAGACCGTCCAACCTTAAGGCACCTCGATCTGGTCCAGGTTACTCTCGTACACCTACCAGCCCCAGCACCCCAATATCTCCGTCTGAGCCAGACGTCAGCAGTCCTCCCTTCCTCCTATTTGACCTTCCTTCCTACCACCACAGTAGCTGATATTTTCGGCTCTAAGAGAATATAAATAGTATATAATAATAATAAGTAAATAGTATGATAAAATATACTAAAATATATAATATATCAGCTCAGGATATAGTAGTATATAGATCCGTGAGATACAACGACATCCAGCCGTGTAATCTCGCTGCACTGGGTCTTTAAGGCAGAGTATCTGCAAACCACCCGGCCTTTCAGCCCAGTATCGAATCACACCAAGACACAGCCTAACATCGCATACGCACACATGCAGGCAAGGGAGTTCTGTGGGAAATGTACATGCAAAAAGTGGAAAGCACACAGTGCACTTTGTGCCTCAGAAACCAGTTCACTAAATGTAAAGAAAAAAAAAGACCATGGTTTCCCTATATAATATATATATATAATATTTATAATCTATATAAATATAAGGCGAATATATAAAGTCCTATAAGTAATCACAATCGACTTTAGAGGTATCAAGTACCTCTTAGCCGAGCTTCAATGTCAAATCAAAAAAATACATAGATATTAACCGTTCTGTGGCTAACGCAGAATGCTTATTATTTGGGGCGAAGGCAATTTCGAAGACTACACTGATCGTCTGTCTTCTGTCGGGCGAAATTTAGTCAAATGGAATGAATCAAGCAAAAGCTATAACTAATAAACAGTGTCTATTGGCACAATAGTGAGTGCATGGGTCACATATATGATGATTGTGTTAGATACAGGCTATTAAATCGTTTAATATAACTATATACTGTATTATTATATAGTCTATTATGAGTTATAGTCGCGTGTATAAGTATTGGATATAACTACAGTATAATATACTATATCTTACTATATATATAACAGTAATATAGTTATATACATATACAGCGATAAAATAAATAATCCTCCTGCCCTACCTCCTCTCTCTCTCTCTCTCTCGTCCCCGTCTCTCCGTCGGTTCTTTCCTCTCCCCGCGGCTCCCACTTCTCCTATACTCTTCAAGTGGTACTTTATGGTGTGTGTGTGGTCAGTAGCAGGTTTTAACCCGTCCCACAGTAACCAGTGGTGTACTCTCCAATGGGGGTTTGTGAGTGCAAGTGCGTGCCACTAAATGAGAATAAGTGGCCGTGATGAATGAATAAAAGGAAAGAGGTGCCAAACTCAACGCATGAAATAGGAAGTTGGATTATAGAGAAATGGTTACTGTCAAGAATGTAACTTAATGGATAATTGCAGGAAGGAGGATGCAACATAAGAAAATTTGTAACCATAAAGCAGTCTATCAAGGTAATACTATTGCATAGGGAAAATGCAGTTGTCTCGTCTATAAAAACAATAAGCCTCTAACCATAAAAGGTGCTTATTGCAGTGTTCAGGGCCGGATAAAGAAAACATATTGAGTAATGACCTTTAACTTACGCGGTTGTTACCGCAGTTGGTGTCCGTCTTGACTTTTTGAGATCTTACCGAAAGTTGGCGATGAAAATACGCCGTCACGTGGCTGGCTAGGACGACACAGAACGTGGCCGAGCAAGTACTTAACGACAGCGGTTCGAAAGGGATAGCTGAAATTTCTATTGTGCCTCAGATCTTTTACAATCCATGTGTATTCTACATTCGAGATCCTTCAGAAATCGCTTTTTACAAGACGGCCCGCATCGCCTAGCGTTTCAGAAAGAAAGTCATGCCATAAGAATGTAATATAGCATGTTGAGTCACGGATGCTTTATATCAAATGGGCAGTGACATGCCGACAAAAATGGATGGAGGTGCCATTATACTTAATGAGTCTCATTACAAGTTTCGTACGGCGCCACTTTTAACACGCCTGCACCTCAACAATACCCGAAATAGGGCGGGCAGCGCGTTGTAATAAAAGTGCCTCAAATATGCATAGGAGCACCACCGAAGACACCCATCAGGATCTGTATCTGAACCTTGCTCTTATTCAGTTACTGCAATTGTGCACTTTCTATCCATCTGCTCCTCCATGCAGATCAACCACCGAATCTACGGACGCAGGAACCCCTCCATACTTCTGCCGGTGCCTGCTGGTACCGAAAAGAGCAAAAAGGCAGTAAAGGCCTGTTGCCACAGCAAGGGGCAAGAGTCCAGCAGGCACAAATCCACAGACGGCCGCCTGACTATAAAGGAAAAAACCTTCTGACTGACTCCCAAAGGACTAAATAGCTAAGAAGCCTGGAACATTATTATATCATGAAAGAATTCGGCTGGACTGTAGCATTAAACGCAAAACAAATGGAACCCACACACATCCACAACGACACGGCTCTCGCCGCTAACCACCCATAGACACCTTCTCCTGCACACCAACGCTGCCGGCGCACATGTCGCTTACCAGGACAAACCCCTAGGAACCCTATCGTCTCCTGTACCAGACCAACGCTGGCAAGCCCATCTAAGTCTATCTACGCCACCGGAACCCCCAAGGCACCTCTCATGCACACCCACGCTGCTGAGCTTCCCATCCAGGGAAAAGGACAATCCAGGACACCTTCTCACTGCGTCAACACTACAGCGTGTGCTTTTTCTACGTCCGGACCCCCTACTTCCATCCGCATCCAGCACCATCCACTCAGATGTCCCAGCACCCCATGCAAAGGATTCCCAAGCTCATTAGCTCGCATTACTGAATCGGGTCAAGTGGCTCGAATATCCCTGAGAACCAACACTACGTCTGTGGTAAAAGATATTACTTCTTTACCAAAAGCAAAAGAGACCATGCTGAAAATAAGAATCCAACGGAATGGGAGAATGCGACATAGAGCCAGATGAGAGAAGAATGGATAGTTCGCAATGAAAAAGGATGAGACTTACATAGCGGGCTCATAATTAATGCTTGGGCGTTTCTTCCACCTGTACTGCATGTCCGTATGCAGGAACTTCACAGGAGAGGGTGGCAATTTGATGGACGCTTCACCCTCCAATCGACCACCAAGCAGCACCACCGGCCTCAGCAGTCAGAACCTTAGGTGTTCACTAAGTATGCCGTTACAGATGATGCAATAGAAAACCGACCGTCAAGAACCACGCCAGGACGACAACAAAAACACAGCATAAGAGGCGACCCAATACAAGTGCCAGAAGGCGTGGCGCCGCCAAGGAAAACCCCCCCGCAAGAGGCCAGGCCTCAATGCCTGCCAGCACAATCACACACCCACGTCCCCAAGAAGCAACAACGCACCCTTCCCCAGAACCCCCCCACACACGCCTTATTATCGATTGAGACGGTGCCAACGAACAATCATCAACTATGTGCGACCTGCAATCCCCACAAGTCAGGAGAAGCTTATAAGGGCTTGCAAGTGGTGGTCTAAACAAGCCTACACCGATGCCCTTTACATCATTCAAACCCCACGTGAGCTTAATACGTTTGGTACTGCGGTGGGGACACACCATGTCAATTACGAAGGGAGGTCCGCGGTCAAAGGGCTCTTCCTAAATTTCAAGACTGAACTATTTGTGTAGGAGTTCGGCGGGCTATTATTCCATACCCAGACCGGACATCAGTTTAAGTGAGAAACCAGGCAGAGCTGAGAAGTCACTGCCAATAGAATGTGCATTATTGCGTGCATAAAAAATGGCAAATACGTCCTGCATAACCCTGTGAAGGACAGACTGCTGATGGGGATAAACACTGAAAAATCTAACGCTAGCGTGATTGTTCCGTCAGACCAAATCTGTTTCACAAACGATTTATAAATAACTGTTATTTTAAAAACTTACAGACTTGTACTAGACAAACTGGCTAACTTGCCTGGGCAACCACTGGGCCTAGTTTACTGACTTCGTTTTACCTGTACTTGTTCCCAATAGCACGATAAGCTGTCTATCAGGGGCTCCCAGAACCGCTATGACTTAAACGAGTGCCATCTCCTCCCAATCCAATAAATTCTGATAACAATCTTTTAAATTGGAGGGGGATTCTTTTAGGTAAAGAGTAATGATTTTTACATTCAGTACTAATACTACGTACTTTAATTACTCTTACAATCGCCACATTACCAAGTTACATCTCCATGAAAACCAATGGCACAAATGGTTTTTACTTGAATACTGACGTTAGTACCAAATAAAACGTAAACAGATATAGTGAGTAGCAGAGGTCTTCAGCAGTTAAATCGATTTATATCGAGTCAATTCATCAATCTCATCATCACTCAATCAGAATCATCAGTTGTGTCGGAGTCTGCCTGCGTTTCCAAGTGTTTCATCATCATTGCACTGTTGTTTCAGATATCAAAAATTTGAATTCTTTTAAATTGCTATTTTCAATTTGTGCTGGTGGTCACGACCCTAGTGTCGTATTCATAGGTCGGCCTTTAATAACGAAATCATTAGACAACAGCGTTTCCATAGAAACTACTCGATAAACACACAGTACGGTACAGGTAAGTAATGGAAATGGTTAATAAATTCTAGGTCAGCAAAAACCTAAGATAAAAACTTAGATGGTTCGATTTTCATCAATATCACTCAGATCACACATTTTACAAAAACAGAAACACAAGAGTTATAGTAAGAAGGCATAGTCCTCAAAATGCATGATAGGCGAACTGATGCAGTTGAATGGCAGATCAACAAATCAGTCAAGAGTGCTATGCGACTGCAGAAGCGCATATGCAAATTGAAATCAAACAAACAGTAATGAAAGCCAATACACTAGCAGTACTCCTAACCAACTAAACTCTAAACTCGTACAGACACTACAAGGTATCTGACAGAATCAACCACATGCAAGTAAGGGCATGACTGTGAGATAGAAATAAACCGATGACTTTATTTTTTGATTTTTTTCACAAAGATACTGTCGAATGAGCATACATACTTTTATTTTTTGTTTGGTGGAACGGTGGACTTGGGTTGTGATAGAGACGTAATGTTCAAAAAGTATTGTACAAACTTTAAAAAAAAGTCAATATGTAACACTGCTACTGAACACAACCACCATAAAGAGACTCGATTTAAGGTTGTTTGTTATAAGAAGAAGCAGGCATCCAAAACCACACAGAGTGTTATTCTATCATTCTAATCCTAATCAATAACAACTAATAAAAACTCGGCAACTGGAACTGTGCACGGACCTAAAATTTAGTGCGCAAACAATGTGCAAAATAAGGAGATGCATACGTTACAGACGCGAATGCTAGTCGTAATCCATGCCAAATGTCGAATCGCCAGCCGTTCGGAAGCGCTGCCATGATTTTCATGTTTTGCCCATCTCCTCAGTTCTCCGCATTACAATTCATGAATTTCTGCCATCTGGCGGACACGCGAAGCATTGCAGCCTATTAAATCCTGAACCATTATCAATAAACGCATCAACCGCGTGTCAGCCGGGCATGACCCGTGGCTGGGAACGCAAAAGGAACGCGGCATGCTCCGGGTGAACAGCGTCGCATTCCAGGAACAAGCCAGGGAAAAACCGGTGATTTGTTAGAATAAAGGCTGCCGCAGCAGTATGCTTTAATGAGGATTAATGTCCCTATATATGGAAATCACAGAGAACTATCAAAAAAGAAGGTATACTACATGGGGACCAATTATTTGAATATGTCTAAAAAGTCCGCCATTAGAGACATGAAAAATAATTCAGATATTGTCATCAGGATGGCAGATAAGGGAGATGGCATTGTTGTCCAAAATGTGAGTTAGTATCATCTTGAAGCGGGTTGCCTATTGGCTTATAAAGTTTTGTATGCATTATTGGACAGGGATCCCACGTCCACTTATCTGTCAGAGTTAATGCAGCTATTGGACATAGCCTTTGCTGACCATATCTAAAATAAAAGCGAATATGAGTATTTGTAACCCTTTAGGTATAATGACAGCCAATGCATTTTTTGGCAAATGCTTGTTTTGAATTGATTGTAAATTTTTTGTATTTGTTTTTATTGTTTGGAATCAATTGTTTTGAATTTGAATGGCTTGTTTTTAGTACATTTTAGGATTGGTTAGCATTTTAAATTAATTATTTGTTTGTTGGCTACTGGTTTAAATTCATTAATTGTTTGTTGGCTAGTGTTTAAAATGAATTAATTGTTTTGTTGGTTAGTGCTTTTATTTATTAAATTGATTGGTTGACTAGTGCTTTTATTTATTTATTGAATTGGTTGGCTAGTGCTTTTAGTTACACTGGCGACACACTTTATTCGAGCTTGGCTAGTCCCACGAATTCGGGTATACCCGGGTGTATTGAGGTTTGTGACTGTTTTCTGCCCGAGTGCATTGAGGTATTTTCCATGCAGGGATTTAAGCATTTTATTTCCACTGGCTGCAATACTGCACAGTATATATATATATACTGCGTTACAATTCATGAATTTATGCCATCTGGTAGACACGCGAAGCATTGCAGCCTATTAAATCCTTATCATTATCATTTAACAGATTAGCCGCCCGTCAGCCAGGCATGAACCCAGGCTGGGAAGGCAAACGCAACGGGGCTTGTCAGAGGTGAGGAGCGGCGCATTCCAGGTATCTGCCAGGTACATACTGGGTATTTGCTCGAATAAAGTGTGTCGGTGCAGTATTTAATTGATTGGCTAGTGCTTTTATTTTTTTAATTGCAGTGTTTAGGTGCTTGTGTAAATCTTTTATTATTGTGTATTTTGGGCCGTCATGCTTTTTTATTAGAGTCACCATTTACTGTTTATTGGCTTATCATGCCCATATTATATGGGTATGATGTACCACTATGCCAATCAATTGGTAGAGGGTGGGTATAGTGATCTCGGGGTGGGTGGTTAGGCCTCCCGGGTGGGTAGCAGGGAAGGGTTGGTTAACCCCTTAATTACTATAGCGGTTATTAACCGTTACGGTGCAGAACGCTCTTTCCCAATGCGCATGTGCAGTGTATTTGTTAAGGTTACGGTAATCCCCATCCATCCAGGTAACGTTACGTTGGTCATTTTGTGAATGAACCTTACATTTGCATATCACTTGTCTTGAGGATACCCATTAATAAGGAGGAAATAAAGGTCAATTACTTTTTTTGGGATCAGTACATTATTTGCACTAAAATAGCAACATTCTGTGGATCTACCCTGTAGCTCTTTAATAACATTTGGGTGTATGTCATCAGGCCAGGTGCTTTATTTACTGTAATTCTATCAAGCGACCTATGCACATCTTCCTCAGTTAACCAATTGTTCATAAATTATAGAGGATGATGCTCCTATTGCAATATTTGTGCAATTGACTCCTCCTTGGTAAATACAGAGGCAAATAATTGATTTAATACCTCTGCTTTTTCCATATCTGCAATAATTTGCCTGCCCATTTCACACTGAAAGGGTCCTATTTTCTATTTTCTAATAATTTTGTTATTAAGGTACTTAAAGAACTTTTTAGGGTTGATCTAACTTTCCATTGCAAGTCTTTTTCATTTTCCATTTTTGCTAATCTGATTGCCCTTTTTCAACTTTGTAATATTCATCATCATTCTGATATGAAGCCTCTGTCCCTTCTGACATTAGAAAACTAAATGCCTGCCTCTTCCTTTCCATTTCCTCCCGTACCTGTTTATTTAGTCACATTGGTTTAAACTTTTTCTTTTATATTTATAAGCCATGGGTTATAATGATAAGTGTACTTATCTAATGTAGCGCACCTCCCCACCCCCTATGAAGATGTGGCTTTCCATCCTCCTTCAAACATGCAACATTTATACCATTACTCAAAAACAGCAAGCTTGACCCTACCTGTCTTTCTAACTATCGACCTGTCTCCCTCCTGCCTTTTGCCTCTAAACTCCTTGAACGTCTTGTATTCTCTCGCTTGCTCCATTTGCTCAACACCTATTCTCTCCTAGACCCTCTACAATCTGGCTTCCGCACTGCTCACTCCGGGGAAACAGCCCTCACTAAAATCACTGACGACCTCCATGCTGCCAAAGACAGAGGTCATTACACTCTGCTCATATTACTCGACCTCTCTGCATCATTTGACACCGTGGACCACCCTCTTCTGCTTCACATTCTCCATCTCTTGGTATTCGGAACAAAGCTCTATCTTGGATCTCATCCTACCTCTCTCATCGTACTTTCAGTGTCTCTTCTGCTAACACCTCCTCCTCCTCTATTGATCTCTCTGTGGGGGTACCCCAGGGCTCTGTCCTGGGACCTCTTCTCTTTTCTCTGTATACACTCTCTCTATGTGACCTAATAACATCTTTTGGGTTTAATTATCACCTCTATGCTGACGACACACAAATATACTTTTCAACACCCGACCTTCCACCTGCTGTACAAACCAAAGTTTCTGAATGTCTCTCTGCTATATCATCCTGGATGGCCCTCCGCCGCCTTAAACTCAACATGGCTAAAACAGAGCTCCTCATACTTCCTCCCAAACCTGGCCTTACTACCTCCTTCCACATTACTGTTGGAACTACGATCATTCACCCAGTAGCCCAAGCACGCTGCCTAGGGGTCACACTCGACTCCTCTCTCACAATCGCCCCTCACATTCAAAACATTTCTAAAACATGTTGCTTTTACCTCCGCAATATAACTAAGATACGCCCTTTCCTCTGTTGCTCGACTACTAAAACTCTGAATTAGGCCCTCATTCTCTCCCGTCTTGATTACTGTAACCTCCTGCTGCCCGGCCTTCCTGCCTCTCACCTGCCTCCCCTACAATCTATCATAAACGCTGCTGCCAGAATCACTCTACTCTTTCCTAGATCTGTCTCGGCATCTCCCCTACTGAAATCCCTCTCCTGGCTTCCGATCAAATCCCCCATCTCACACTCCATTCTTCTCCTCACTTTTAAAGCTTTACAATCTTATGCCCCTCCTTACATCTCAGCCCTAATTTCTCGTTATGCACCATCCAGACTCTTGCGTTCTGCTCAAGGATGTCTTCTTTCTACCCCCTTTGTATCTAAAGCCCTCTCCCGCCTTAAACCTTTTTCACTGACTGCCCCACACTTCTGGAATGCCCTTCCCCTCAGTACCTGACTAGCACCCTCGCTATCCACCTTTTAGACCCACCTTAAGACACACTTGCTTAAAAAAGCATATGAATAGCACTGTGGATATTCTGAACACATGATACCTAAAGCTTGGCCCCCTGCAGACGCACTTACCAGAACTCCCTCCTACTGTCTCTGTACGTTCTCCCTACCTACCAATTAGACTGTAAGCTCCTCGGGGCAGGGACTCCTCTTCCTTAATGTTACTTTTATGTCTAAAGCACTTATTCCCATGATCTGTTATTTATATTATCTGTTATTTATTTGATTACCATGTGTATTACTGCTGTGAAGCGCTATGTACATTAATGGCGCTATATAAATAAAGACATACAATACAATACAGTACAATCAGGAGATTTCTAGGCTGTAAGTTTCAGGGTGGGTTTGCCAGATAAAGTAATTACAGAATGTGGCTATGTAGCGGGGTTCCAAAGTTACAGGATACCCCAAAAGATGTATCCGGGAATCAAGTGAGATTCTCGGATATAGCCTAGCACATTGCTCCAGGCAAACCCCTACCCTGAAAACGTTCTTGCGACTCACCGTCAGGATTCCTGCTGCAACATAATCCAGAAAAGGTAAATGGGGCATGAAAGGGTTAATGTATATCTGCAACCTACAGGGGATGCCTAGGATAAGGAGGGGTGCCCAGGTACATGCCCAGGTACCCTGAACCTAGTATAGGGGTTCAGGGGATGCTCCAGCTATATGATAAAGCTGTGAGTGTTTTTTGTGTCAAAAAAGTTTAGTAATTTCTAAATGATGTGCAGTCCCAATGCCCAGTCGCGACCTCTTGTTTAGATGATACAAACATGGCGTTCAGGTCTCAGTAATTTAACTGCTGCATAGGGCACCCCAGGTCTGAGAATCTCAGCAGCGCCTCCAATTGTAGCGCACTATCCCCCACCCCCTTGGAGAATGTGTGGCTACAGTGTGTGTGGTGCAATACCTGTGGCTTACAGGAGGTATGAGCCTCCGCTGCAAGGAGCCTGGGGTGTAACTGGTACAGTGTTCTTCAGCGTCTCCACCTGTAACGGATTCTATTGTGTGGAATTACCCGTTACATGACCTATATACATATACTTATACAATAACCACACACAATGGGTAAAACATAAAATAACAACTTTACTACAGAACGATAGTATGGCTACATGTTACAGCCTACCCACCAGGCCTCGCACGGCCGTAACCACCCTCCCAGTGTCCCACACACTTGTTCACAGTCCCCACAGTAACTGATGGGGCCCTTGGGCACCCAACCACTCTAGTATCCACAAGGATATAACCCCTCACCCTTTTATGTGGTCAGCGCTGCCACTATAGTGTATATTGGTGCACTTGTGCGTGGGGTACCTGTCGGGTGCATCCGTACACAGGCGTGCTGCATCCTGCGATGGTGTACACGGACCAAATGATGATCAGCATGGGATGTCCACCTCAAGGACAGTATCTTCCGTGGGGGTGGTCTGGTCCCAGACCACCAAGAGCCAGGATACTACTGTGTCCTCTCTGTGTCCCTCACTACAAGCTACAGGGGAAGCTTCCCTATCTTCTGGGCCTGTCCCTGTAGCAGCCACAAACTGAAGGGAGTTGGGCCTATCTGGGGCCTATTAGGGGTCTCTGGCCTAGTGCAGATGCCACAGGCACCTCCACACTCACACCCTACCCCTTCAGTATCTAGCTCCCAACTAGCAGTCCCCTTAACAGTCAGAATCCCAACTGTCAGAATTCTAATTGCCATACATCACTCAGCCCTATTGGTTGCCTGGCAACATGTGGACTGCAGCCCCTGAGGCTGTTGGAACTTGTAGTTCCCCTTCTGTGCTATACTCCTATGGAATGGTAAGGGGACAGAAAGGGGACCGGGGGACCCAGGCTATACTAGTACGTAAAGCAGGGTAATATTTAAACTTTTGTACATTACTCTTGTGTCATATTTGCATTGGCAGTCATATAATGGAGAAAATCAATTGTAATTGTTATTTTACACTCTCCTATTTAAGGATACAGCATATACTGTACTGTATTAGAAATTATTTATATTGATGTAGGTCTTCTTTTGCGGCACTAGTGCTGCTTGAACAGATTGTCTCCTACAACCTAAGTCCAATTGACATTTGATTAACCCACTGGCTGCCATCCAAGTCTATCTGGACAAGCAGTCCTCAATGAACTGAATACTTGGATGTTTCTTCCTAGTGTGTTTATCAGCAGTTTTCAAGCTGTTGAAGTGATCTTGGCAGGACTGTTCAAAGTAATTATTTACTCTTTTTAATGCATCTTCTAAAAAAAGAGCCATTACTCTGATTGTGGTTTCATTATCATTCTGTGATGTGTGTCTTGTTATGGAAGCCTGCATGAAAATGATTTGAACAAAGATAAGGGGAGAAAAAACATAGATCACATTGAAGAGCACAATCCATTAAGTGATACTCAAGATACTTGCTTGAAATATAAGAAAATAGAAATGTACTTTTCAGTAGAAAAAACAAATGATATACAGTATTGCTTACGAGACAAATACTTTATCAATGGCTTTGGATTAAGTGCTGTGTAGAAATGGGTGAACCTGTCAAAATCTGATCCACAGATTTTCCAGACTGATTTTACCAAAATCCGACACACACACAAAAGTCCAAAAACAGATTGGGCACTAAAAAACCCGGATGGATACATCGGAATTCGCCATCGGATTTTTTCTTAAATGTGATTTTGGGTATCCCTAAAATATGGAAATGTGGTAAAAGGGAGAGGGAGTAAAAGGGAGGGGGTAGGGGGTCAATATAGGTCATAAAAAGGTTGGCAACAACTAAAAAGTGAAAATAAAAAACATGACACAAAACAAGGGTGTTGTGAAACTGGAAGGTCCATACAAACCTCCAATGAAATTAAAATAATATAAAAGTGCTCGTACAGCCTTGACTGATTGAATGTACAAATCCAGGTTTATTTCACAACTTGCCCAAAGCATAATCAATTCCTACAAATCTTAAAAATATATATATTTGGACTCAGAACATTTTTTTTTAACGCTCTATGAAGTTTGTATGAAATTAGTGTGGGTTGTGCAACCTGTAAAATAAAACTAGATAGTTAGGTGCAATTGTTTTTTTTGTTTTTTTATTATATTATATTTGCAAATTAAAATATCTTTTGAAGAGCAGTCAAATACATGTGTATGTTTATGTATTTAAAAAAAAAAAAAAACTTACCAGGAAGAGTTACCTGAGAGTTACATTTTCAAGCAGGTTCTGGGCACAGAGTTACAGTATGATGACAAATGAAAAGGGTTATATATTATGTATAAAGATATTGCATGAATAGTTTAAAGATAAAATATGTTATAGGCATATGAAACAGTTACAGACCAGATTAAAGTGTGAGATAGTTTTAGTTTTGAAAGAACTTAGACTGGTGGCGGCCTTGAGGGCCTTAGGTAGATTGTTCCAGTTGTGGGGTGCATGGTAAGAAAAGGAGGAGAGGCCAGATACTTTGTTGAACCATGGCACAGTGAACAATCTTTTGGAGTCATATCTCAGGTGATAAGTGCTGTTTACCACTTTTAATATACAAGCAACAACTTAAAACATGTAAATGCTGCATATGATATTTTGCAATGCTAGAAATAAACCTAAGATGAAGAAAATTAGGCTCTGTCATTCTTTTTATGTTTTTTAGCCATTTTAACATATGGTTTTTAGCTTTGTATTATGTGCCGGACAGATGCAAACAGAGTACAATGTTGTTGGTTAGTGACAATTCCTCCCTTTCAAATAATTTTAGCACACAATAAATAAAACATTTCTGGCAACATACTGTATAGTATGTCTATTACATATACCATGTTTAATCAATCAGGGTAACCTGATATCAAGCAGCCCCCACACATCTTGTATTCACTCAAAGATAGATTTAAAAAAAAAAAAACATACACCAGACGCATGCACTATATAAACATATATACATTAAATTCATGCATACAAGTATACACAGAAAATATACTCCTCATACATACACACACCAGATACATGCACTATATGAAATATACACACACCAAATTAACATAAGTACTCACACCATACATGTACAAGATTGACACATAGAAACACCCCACATACATGTACCAAATACACACACCAACCATGCATCAAATATTTACGCACATACAGACACATGCTATACGTGCACCAGATCTCCACACACCATACCGCTGCCAGATTAAACAATGCATAAACAATAATACACATGCACCAGATTAACACACACTATGCAATATACAGTATGTACCAAATTAAACAGACAAAATAATATGTTCACATAAATACATCATATTGTACATGACAAATACACACACATCTTACATGCAGTAAATTCACACACCATAATAATAAACAATATACAGTACTCCAGATTAACACAGTTTATGTTATATGCACAAGATTCACAGGCACACACACTGATGTACAGAAGACACCATATTCACACAGATACAGCACCAGTCTAATCCACACACCTTAACACCTTTGCTGCTGCCACAATTTTACTATGCAATGCATTGCTCGCCCCACTGACATCAAAGGGCTTAAATCATGTTGATGCCATTGGGTACTGTAATGATTATTACTGCATTACCGGGTACCATTATTTTTATTTCACGCAGCTACTCTACAATTTGGAAGAAATCTCAAAAGTGCTTGATGCAAATCTCCTCCATTACCTTAAAACATCTGCATGTAGATTAGATCAGAATCACATGCTTTTGATGCATACATATTTACTATTGAATTGGACACTACATCAGAAATAATATTACAGATACAGTTTTATGCAAAATATTACCAATGATTTAAGAAATTATAATGAATAACCCCCAATAAGAGATAAGATGAAAGATTGCCTCTGATGGCCTGAGAAGAGTATATTCAAGAAAAATGACTTTAACATTGTAGAAAATTGCCATACAGTAGGTCTTCACAGAAAAAATACACTTAAGTACTGTATACTAGTACATGTACTGTGCTTAAAAAAAATAACTAATTTGCATCCAGGAGAAGGTTACCTCATGGGAGGAATAAGCGAAGCACTGCAGGCTGGGTAGGCGCATGTGAAAATGGCACACCATTGATGATAAAAAACAAGTTTATTTAGTGACTAGAGACATCACAAAAATAGAGCAGAGCTGTCCACTCTGATGCGTTTCGGGCCGTGGCCCTTTGTCAAAGAGTATAACCCATTCTGGCATATGTGTGTGTTTAAATAGAAGGATTACCTGATTGATACCATCCAAAACCGGAAATGACGCAAGCGGAACTCTGTATCAGTCTCGCGAGATCTTCCAGTAGCCTGGAGACTCTAGTAGACGATCCTAGTTCTCGCTATAGCGCCATCTGGTGAGGCGGACCAATAAGTAAAACACTATACAGATGCCAGAAAAACAAATGTGCATCATAGCAGCAGTCTTTATAATGAATGGCTTCAGAGATAAATCAATCTCATATATTGATCAATATATACTGTTGCAGCACACTTTATTCTAACAAATCACCGGTTTGTCCCTGGCTGGTTCCTGGAATGCCACGCTGTTCACCCGGAGCATGCCGCCTTCCCAGCCAGGGGTCATGCCCGGCTGACGCGCAGTTGATGTGTTAATTGATAATGGTTCAGGATTTACTAGGCTGCAATGCTTCGCGTGTCTGCCAGATGGCATAAATTCATGAATTGTAATGCAGTATATATATATAACCCCTAACATACAGTACTGTACACATACAGTACTATATACTGTATGCACATCAATGATACTATAGGCCATCCCCTGGCGAGATGTGTTTGCAGCAAAGAGAGAACCGCTGCTCTCTCTGTGCAAACATCGGCACATTAAAAAAAAATTTAAATAAATTTTTATTCATAGTGTAGATGTGCAGGGGGTCTCCGGAGCTGAACCGCATTGGTTTCAGGTCTGGGGACCCCCTGCTTCCCGAGATACAGCCCCCTTTATGAGGTGCCGGTATCCCTCTGCATTTAAAAGTCCCGATCACGTGACCGCGGCATGTAAACAAAGCAGAGGGATACCGGCACCCCCTAAAGGGGCCTGTATCTCGGGAAGCAGGGGGTCCCCAGACCTAAAACCAAAGCGGTTTTATTTATTTATTTATTTAGATTTATTTATTAATTGTGCTGCTGCTGTGTGTGAATTTTTTTTATTGTGGGTAGCGGGGGTGGGTGAAGAGGGTATTAGCCCCAACGGTGGTTGTTTAGGGCTTGCGGGGGGGTAGCGGGTGCACTTAACCCCTTCACAACCGTAGCGGTATTAACTGCTACGGTCGTGAAGGGGTTAAGTGCACACGCAACCCCACCGCATGTCCTAAACTCACACCAAGGGCCAAATACCCCCTTCACCCATCCCCGCTACCCACAATAAAGCAGGCACGGTGGGTTAACCCCTTCATTGCCTTAGCGGCTATCACCTATGGTAATGAAGCAGAATTTCTGTATTTTTAATAATATTGTGCAGGAGCAGGGGGTCCCCTGAACTTTGATTTGTGGCTCATGGAACCCCCTGCTCACTGTACAATATTATTAAAAATACAGTCATGCTGCTTCGTTACCATAGCACATAGCCGCAAAGGTAAGGAATGAGTGTTTATTTATATATGTGTCTTATTCATACTGTAGATGTGCAGAGGGTCTCCGGAGCTGAACCGCTTTGGTTTTAGATCCGGGGACCCCCTGCTTCCCGAGATACAGGCCCCTTTACGGGGTGCCGGTATCCCTCTGCTTTGTTTACATGCCGCGGTCACGTGATCGGGACCTTTAAATGCAGAGGGATACCGGCACCTCATAAAGGGGGCTGTATCTCGGGAAGTAGGGGGTCCCCGGACCTGAAACCAATGCGGTTCAGCTCCGGAGACCCCCTGCACATCTACACTATGAATAAAAATGTATTTAATTTTTTTTTTAATGTGCCGATGTTTGCGCAGAGAGAGCAGCGGTTCTCTCTCTGCTGCAAACACGTCTCGTCAGGGGACGGCCTATAGTATCTTTGATGTGCATATACAGTACTGTATGTGTATGTTAGGGGTTATAGGGGTTGTTGTTATACAGTATATACAGTATATACTGCATTACAATTCATGAATTTCTCGGCTTCAAAGACAACAGCTCACAAACGCCCCCATGCGTTTTTACACAGCATTGCAGTATTGCAGCCAGCGGGAATAAAATGCTTAAATCACAGCCGTGAAAATAACGCAATACACCCCGGGAGAAAATGATACAAAACCGCACATCACCGGGATATTCCGAAATTCGCGGAGCTAGCCGAGTTAGAATAAAGTTGGTCGCCATTGTACATGGTGTCAATATTGAGGTCTAAATTATTCTGATATAAAGAATAGTCATTCATACTGACCATTACTGATGTGGTGCACATAGGAAGAAAATTACAAACATATTATTAGCAAAATACATGTAAAATCTATGGAAAATAATATTTTTATTATTTATAAACCTAAAAAAATAATAATCAAGAAAAAAAAGGGGGGGGGGTTAAAAACAATCTGCAGAGGGATATATACTCTGAGGAATTGATAACATAAAGATATATAACTCATAATATAAGAGTATATATATACTGTATCTATATAATATCATAGCGTAGTAATACAGCGATATAGTCCTCTCAGTCTGACACAGTACACAATCATATACCCAAACATAGATATTATAGAACATCATAGTGTGTATTTACTTATTTAGTTGTGCATAAGTAAAGTAAAATTAGTTCTCATATCATGAAATATATCAATATATTCTATAACCATATTAGAACTAGATAACTTAATATCATTTAATAGTAGTATCTAAACATGGACATTTATAATCTATTACAAAATATAAAATTTATTAAAGAAATAGATTAATAAAACATTGGGATGTCAATTGGGTAAAAAAAATTAATCTATTTCTTTAATCAGAATGATTTAGACCTCAATATTGACCATGTATATATTGATCAATATATGAGATCGATTTATCTCTGAAGCCATTCATTATAAAGACTGCTGCTATGATGAACATTTGTTTTTTTGGCATCTGTATAGTGTTTTACCTATTGGTCCGCCTTACCAGATCGCGCTATAGCGAGAAATCGGATCGTCTACTAGAGTCTCCAGGCTACTGGAAGATCTCGCGAGACTGATACAGAGTTCCGCTTGCGTCATTTCCGGTTTTGGATGGTATCAATCAGGTAATCCTTCTATTTAAACACACACATATGCCAGAATGGGTTATACTCTTTGACAAAGGGCCACGGCCTGAAACGCGCCATAATGGACAGCTCTGCTCTATTTTTGTGATGTCTCTAGTCACTAAATAAACTTGTTTTGTATCATCAATGGTGTGCCGTTTTCACATGCGCCTACCCTGCCTGCAGTGCTCCGCTTATTCCTCCCATGAGGTAACCTTCTCTTGCTACTAATACTATAGCTGGATGCACGTCTGGATGAGCTTATACCTGAGATTTTTTTGGATATAGGCTCCGCTGAGCTTCTACTTATAACAGTAAGTTATCCATGGATTTCTATTGTATCTTTTAGTATTAGACATCCTGCACGCTCTAAGTAGTTCATATATTAAGTGTGGTAGTGAACGGGGGTACACTTTTACCTATTGGTTGTGGTGTCCCCTAAGTACCCTATAAATCCCACTTTTATTAGCCTACCCAGGCGACTACTATATTATGAGCCGCAGGTGATCATTGTCTTATATACTTTCCATACTCTGTATATCTCAAGAGCAACAATAGAATACATCTCCAAGATTTATATTCACTGCTCACTATTAAGGGAATCAAAGAAGAATATTGATGTAACACATCTACCTGTGGATTGTAATCTGATGCACCGATGTATGGACTTTATGTCAACCTATACACTATTAATTTGCATACAGTATGCAAAAAACTGTTAAAACACTCACTCACACTGTATTTCACTCAGTACAGTATTTGTAAGAAATATCATTAGATTTAAAATAATCTAAAGTAAAACTATTATAGCAATATTATTCTCATCAATGTAAGTCCTACTATATCACAATGGAAGGTTTAGAAACAATACCAGTTGCATGCAATGTAACAGCATGCAATGTCTTACAGTAGGTAATGCTTTTACAGAACTATTGGCACCCTCACACTTAATTTGTAAACATTTTCCTGCAGCTAGTAAAAGGGGAACAATTCATGTACAGGGATCTGTTACTTTATATTTCAAATGTATGCTTTCAAGTTTTGCAGTTTATCATAACTTTTGTGCTAACAAAAGGGTTAACCTCCATACCTTATGCAGTCCCCCTGCCTGTAAGAGGTTTAGCAATGGGATGTAATATAGGCTAGGCTATAAAAGAGAGGTCTGCTTCAGTGCCGCCAGCAACAACCAGTAGGGAAGCATGTCTGAAACAGTTTAGTACCAAGTCTCCCAACCAGAGGTACCCAGGCTCCGCTCTTACTGCCATACTAGTAGTAGCTCCCAAACGGCAGTAGTTTTAGAAGTGGAGTTAAAAAAAACAGTTTGCAAAAAGAGGACCTGAAGGAAGGGGACCCTGCTCTGTGTCTTGTGAGGACATCCACCAACTCCAGCCTGAGCTAAGTATTCCACTTTTGCCCAAACTCCCAAGTCAGTGCCGCTGTCAGTTGCAAACACGTGAACCCTTCTAAGAACATGCATTGGCAGTTTGCAGTTACCTTTAATAAAGAGGTAATCTTTTGTTGTGCCACCTTCTTTAACTTGATAGAAAGTGTACAGGTATACAGGATATGTAATGTGACCACACTCCAACACTCCAAGACCCTAATCCCCAAAGTTCTGTTAAGTTAGTTAACATGATGCTAACCAAAGTTAACTTAGCATTATATCTTAAAATGTATTCCCAAAACCAAATAATGTATTCTCACAATCCAGGGGGTGCATAAAGGGGAAAAAAAATCAACACAGAAAATCTAAGTGCAGATGATAGTGCAAAGATGAATATATGTCAGCTTAGTTCTTGGCTCTTATGTGCAGCCTACTCACAGGATATATGATACATTGTTATTATATCTGGGTGGGGGGTGGGGCTAGCAACAACCAGAGGGTGTCAGCCTTGGGGGATTCTGGTTGGGTCAAATGACCTAAGTGTGATACCTGTAAATATCAAACCTACCCTGTTATGGGGCAGGGATACAAGCCACACCCTGATGATATATACTGACACTCTCCCAGAAGTCATGCAGTCTGTCTCCCCTCCCCCTGAGGAGTGGGAGTGCGTGCATCCTTTGTGCCATCAAGGTTAAGGAGCTGGATGGGGCCTGCAGGGCCTTATGCAAATGGAATACTGTGACTTGCTGTGTACGGACAATAAACATCAGTTAAACATCTCAGTGTGGATAACTGCCTGGTTCACAAAAGGAGTGTTAGCATGGACCATCCTGGTCACCCTGGGATCCTAGATGTAGGCGCTGTAACTTGAGGGTTTAACACTGAAAACCTGTCCTGATGTCTCCCCACACCATTGCAGAGTGTCTCAAGACCTCCTGTTCCAGGCACACAGTTATGCACTGCAATAACAGCAGGTAGTCGCATAATCTCACTAAGGGTGGGGGAGCAGGTGCTACAATAACATAGCACATTTTATGTATATTTATTACATATTGTTCTCTTAGTATATATGGTTTGATATGGGAACCTAAACAAATAAATAAACAAAAGGTCTATTTATACCAAAACAAATCCCTTAAATGACTTGTTGTAATGGCAGAAGATTGACAAAATAATTTATTACATAAAATATTTTCAAATTAAATTTTGCTTCTCTATAAAATGATGGCTGGTGTTTTTTCAGTTTTGTCCTTGATAACCATATGCTCAAAAGATGAACAGGAATGACCAAAGAAAATGAAAATCCTAAGCTCTCCAGATGGGACAAAATAAATGTTAATCAACTACAGTCTACCGAGAACACACTTACCTACTGGCCTAGGTAATGGGGGAGAATAAATTGGATCTTACTTATTGTCTGACAAAAGAAAGACAGAATTGTAACTGGCTTTTGTTGCAGATGTGGGTAGCTTGAAATGTGAGGTAGCAGGTGCAAAACACAGAGGCCAAATTATTTACAGTTTGCATACCAGAAGTTAACATTATTACTAGCACCTAGATTGAAGGTTTGCAAAAAGAATGAGAAAAAGTGAATATAGCAAAGCTGAATTTTGCCTTGTGCATTATTCATAAAATACCATCAACCCTTCTAGCAATGGACAATCGTTCATTCGCCTCTGATTTTTTTTCTCCTATCATAGATTTCAGTCTTTTTTTGTCATCTTATTTTTCACTTTCCTCATGTTGTTTACCTTGTTTTCTGAACTCTGTCTGCCCTTCCATTGTCTTTAATCTTCTTTCCTGTCACATAGTTTCCCCCCATTTTATAGTCTTTTTCTATAGTTTCTAAAATCACTAGCTTGACTAGTACACATTTCTTATTTTAAACTTTGTGATAATTACTTTTCAGCGACACATACATATGCTTCACCAATTTACAGTGTGGCACTCCGTCAACACACAGGAAATTGAATTGTAATGTAATAATAATGTGACATTCATTAAAGATTTCACGTTGCATTTACAGTGCAACTTATTGCTGGACCCTCTAGGATTACAGTGGTTAACAAACTTAATTATTGATTAACCAATAGGAATCCTCATTATTTGTATTATATCATGAATTACTAATCTACCGATATTGTATTGCAGTGGTTTAATGATGTATATTTTTGTAATTACAGAATCTGTCTGGTCTATTTCCAGAACTACAAAATAATATATTTTGGTGTGGATGTGTGCTATTCGTTTTCTCATAATGTATGATATAAATGTGGAGGTAAAAAAAATATTGTGAACAGTGGTGCTACACGAAAGATTTCACCAACAGTTTAGTTCCAAAAAATGTTAATCCATAATTGTCCATGTACTGTATCTTTACTGTAGATCTACAATATATATAAATATATAGATTGTAGATCTACAGTAAAGATACAGTACATGGACAGTGTATATATATATATATATATATACTATATATATACTATATTATATATATATAATATACTATAATATATATATATTTTAAAAATAATGATAATATATTTTTATTATTTTTATATATATATATTTATATATCACCATAAGATGGCATGCACTGTATTAATACCACAGATGTCATTGTTGTTTTTTTTGCCAAGCAAATATTATTTGGTGTTAAGGCAGTTGATCAAAATGTTGCAAGAAATGTATCTCTGTGCATAAGCTATACTATGTTATTATACATCATTTTAAACAGAAATCCAAATAATAATTTCTGCAATTATTTTTGTTACACGTAAGAATAAAATCATACTCAAAGTTGTAAATATGTAAGTTAATGGGAGATAGTTTGAGAGGTAAAAACATTCTGCCCCTTGCTGATATGCACACTGCCTCTGTCTGGACAAGTTTTTTGTTTCCAGTGTACCTAGAGCTGCCCAGTTGCAAGAGCTCTGGATTAATTAACCAGGCTGAGGGGGAAAGCTCTGCAGGAAAATGGTTTGGCTGCACAATGTGCGACTCTGCTAAAAGTGCATGCCTGCCTGTAGAACTGCTTTAAGCCTTAACATTTGGATGGTGCACTACTGGTTTCTATGCTGTCAATCCTACAATTGCAAGACTGCAAAGCTAGCAATCAGAATAAATAATCACGAAGAGTTAAATAACCTGCAAAATTGACCCATATTTAGTTGCAAAAAAGCCATAGCTTATTCAGGAGAAAAATGTTCCACTGCCGGGAAAGGAATTTTGATAAGGAAAAGTTAGCTGGATACCATGGCTCTAGCTCTTCTCTCTTCAGCACTCTGAGGCGGCAGAGGGAGAAGGGATTGGCCTTGTCCTCACTGCTCGTGGTTGCGCATGCTATGGCGTGCGTGGCGCAAACAAGTTACGGCCCTCTATGGGGCCAGCCCACTAGGTACCTGCGCGCACCTGTAGAAAGAGCGACCACATTTTTAAAAGACAAGGATTTTTTCTTTTCACGCGGCGACGGCTTCACATGTTTTCCTGTAAACCAATGAGAGTCCAGATAGGTTAGACCAATGAGAGGATGTATTTCAAACCAATGAGAGTAAACTCTGGTGAAACATGACTTCAAGGCCGTGACCCCCCCCCCTATGACGCGCATCACATCGTGACCACCAGACCACTGATCGCGGCCAAAATTAGTGCATGCGCCATCAGGCGCTCTGACACGCACATGCACTGACTAGGGCCATAGCCTTAGGCCTCGTCCAGGGTGAAAACAGGTGCGCTGGCGCTCCAGAACTGCACCTTACTCGGCTGGGCGATTCCTGGCCGGCTAGGTGCACGCGCGTCTGGGGGCGCGGCCACGACGTCACGGAGCTAGTTCGCCTTCATTGGGCTAACCGCTCACGTGATGTGCTTGAGAGCAACAAAATCAATTTTGCTTGCTCGGCAAGCAGCTGAGCGCCGAGCAGGCATGCCCGCCTGCTCTCGCAGGCCACAAGCATTGTCGCAACGTGTACAGCGTGAGCGTGTACGCCTGCTCAGCACCACCCTGGGCGAGGCCTAAGAGAGAAGGGAAGACTGAGGGAGGGATTGAGGCAGAGATGGTGAAGTGACATACACTACCGACTAACTTTATTCTTACTTGGCTAGCTCCGCGAATTTCGGAATATCCCGGTGATCTGCGGTTTTGTATCGTTTTCTCCCGGGGTATATAGCGTTATATCGCGCCCGTGATTTAAGCATTTTATTCCCGCTGGCTGCAATACTGCAATGCCGTGTAAAAACGCATGGGGGCATTTGCGAGCTGTTGTCTTTGAAGCCGAGAAATTCATGAATTGTAATGCAGTATATACTGTATATATACAGTATATACTGTATAACAACAACCCCAATAACCCCTAACATACACATACAGTACTGTATATGCACATCAATGATACTATAGGCAGTCCCCTGGCGAGATGTGTTTGCAGCAGAGAGAGAATCGCTGCTCTCTCTGCGCAAACATCGGCACATTAAAAATTATTTAAAATACATTTTTATTCATAGTGTAGATGTGCAGGGGGTCTCCGGCGCTGAACCGCGTTGGTTTCAGGTCCGGGGACCCCCTGCTTCCCGAGATACAGACCCCTTTATGAGGTGCCGGTATCCCTCTGCATTTAAAGGTCCCGATCACGTGACCGCGGCATGTAAACCAAGCAGAGGGATACCGGCACCCCCTAAAGGGGCCTGTATCTCGGGAAGCAGGGGGTCCCCGGACCTAAAACAAAAACGTTTCTGCTCCGGAGACCCTCTGCACATGTACAGTATAAATAAAACACATATATGAATAAACACTCGTTCCTTACCTTAGCGGCTATCTCTCCCTTTCGACCTCCCCTCCTGCCTTGGGGTCCCGTCTAAAATATATATATATATATTCAGATAAGGCAGTTGGCACTCCAATAGGTGCTGGTAAGCCACAGGTGCACGTCCCATATAGAGAATGTAGTTATACGTTACCGTTCCAAGGATTGGTAAACAAGAGACAGCACTCAAAGTTGAAAATCAAAGTGTATTAGTGAAAGCAAAAATACATCCAGAAACCCAACATTTCGGTCCTACAGAATGGGACCTTCCTCAGGGGCATACATACAGTATATACACACACATGATGAACCAATATACAAATAAATGTAGAAGGGTTATCAAAACCATACTGTCCTACAAATAACACTTCTCCATACAGACACACTACATTACAATGAATTTCCTTTAATAATCCTAACTGATCTTACAATCTAAATCATTAAATGACAAAGAAAAACATCACATTCCAATCAATACATTGCATTTACATTGTATTTATGATGCATAAAATCTATGCACCATATACATTCTGCAAATTAATGTGAACAATATCATTGCAAGCAAAATACAGATTACTCAAAATAGATTGCAATGATCATTATATAAGTACCAACCAGAATACAAAATTTAAAACCAACGCTAACCCTTACAATTCCAAGGATTACATCTATCTAATTGCAAAAAACATTATACTGTACACACATTGAAGCATTGCAATAAACAACATACAGTACAGTACATCCCCTGTATCTCCCTGCCTTGAGTGTAATCTGTGTAAAGCCCCTTCCCCCCTAATGTTTCTGTTAAATATCTCTGCCTTGAGTGTAATCTGTTTAAAGCCCCCCTCCCCACATTTACATACACTGCACTCACAGCAACACAGGCA
>WSYH01005862.1:9024-41603 GCA_036426205.1 Ascaphus truei
TCTAACACGTGTATAAGGAATATTACCAGCCCTGGACACTTGTTGGGACACTGATCCTACTACTGCAAGATCGGGACTGCCCCAAGATACTGCAGAAAAAAACCGGATGGTGGTGATTATATCACACAATGCTTGATTTTACTGCTTTTTTGTAAGCGCATTTCTTAACCCCTTCCTTCCCTTCCCCTTATTAAATTGACTATTTTACACTATGGGTGTGCGCTCTCTCTTCCCTTTGTTTCTATAGATGCCCTGTGGACGTGGTTTGTCCATTTGGAGAGCAGCAGGAGACCCTTCATACCAGAATCCACATCATCATTGGACAATCTGATGACTGGTTATCACACTCTCTTTTTTCCCCTTTTTATTTTTTAATATTATACTTATAAATTTATGTTTATGGTTATAGGTTTAATTAATATTTGTGCTAGAATCATCCATTATCCTCACTATTAAAGTGTGTAGATTTTTATTATTTATCACAGTTGGTGTATTGGATATTATATATATTTAATTCATTTGCCTATTCAACCAAAGTAGAGGCGCTGCTTTTTTCCCTTTTTTTGGTTGCCATAGATATTATTTTTTTTTTTTTTTGTGGCTGGGTTTTGTTGTATTTACTTATATATATATATATATATATATATATATATATTATAATATATTATGCAACAAAAAAGGAAAAAAGCAGCGCCTCTACTTTGGTGAATAGGCAAATGAATAAATATATAATATCCAATACACCAACTGTGATAAATAATAAAAATCTAACACTTTAATAGTGAGGATAATGGATGATTCTAGCACAAATATTAATTAACATATAACCATAAACATAAATTTATAAGTATAATATTAAAAATAAAGGAAGGGAAAAAGAGAGTGTGTATGATAACCAGTCATCAGATTGTCCAATGATTGTCCAATTGTCCAGATTGTCCAATTTATATATATATATATAGTTGCATGATGAAGCGACTGTACAAATGAATGGGTGTAGGGTGGGTATCGGGCCAGTGTGGCTAACCCCTTAATTACCTTTGCGGTTATTTCCGATAAGGTGTTTAAGGGGTTAATTGATATCTGAATGTAATTGCAATGGTATTGGCTGATGTTATTTGTGTCGGCAACGAAAGACCAGGATGTTGCTGGCGACGGGGGCTCTTACTGATGAGGTCAGTAGTACTTTATTATTTTAATATGCTAGTTAATGGTGTAATGTAAGGGCAAATAATCTATTATCCCTATCTGGATAATAGTTATTTGGCATATATTGTAAGTAGGTGTTGGGGGGGGGGAGAGGGGGGGGAGATGGTATGTATTGAATGTATAGGCCAGGTTTATTTTTTTTACATTCAGGGGTTTGTTCCTTGGTTTGCGTAAGACCTCTGGGAGACCACCTGCAGTCTCCTCAGGTATCTCATGGTATCAGGCGGCTGGTGGTTCCATGGGTGGACACCTGCAGGGATATAGCGTGTGGTTCCCACATCCGTGGGGGCAACGCGGGACACGTAGGTGTGGGGATGAACGGTGGTGTTCCACATCGTGGGGGCACCGCGGGACCCGTAGTGAGCACTCGTGAGTTTCCCCAGACCTCACATGAGAACCACCGAGGCCCCGCAGGACATCCTGTGGGTTGACCCGGGGCTCCCATACATCCGCGGGCCTACCGTGGAGACCCAATTGTGGCCCACGGTGACCCAAGGAGACCACCGGGGGCCATGGCGCTTGGCGCGGACCCACCAACAGCCTCCAGAACCTGTGTGAAACAGTTGCTGGTACCCTGTAGGTCTCGTTCGGTGACCCGCAGGCCCGCCGGGGACTGCGTTGGCGCTGGGGTATGAAACCCTGTATGTAAAAGGATAAAATCATGTGTATTTATGGGGGGGGGCACAGGGGTGGGTAGTATTAATAAATAGAATGATGTTTAATGGTGGCTGGGTATTGTTTTTATTGTGGGTACGGGGGTGGGGGGGGGGGGGCGGTGGGTATTGGCACCAAGGGTATGTGGGTAGGCCTACCCTTGTGGGTAGGGGGTTAGGGTGGTTAGGGCCTCATGGGGTGGGGGGTAGTGTTAGGAGGGTATGAAGGCCCCCCGAAGTGGTGGGGTCGTGAGGGTGGGTTTAACCCCCTTAATGACTGTTAGCGGTTAATAACCACTATGGTGATTAAGGGGATAGGGGACATTACATGGATGTTTTTATTCTTGTGCTGTTTTGCAGCATCGGGACGGGGGCATGATTGACAGGATGAGATGAGGATGGCTTCATCGTGGCAAGCCGGTCATGCGAGTGCATATGTATTTAATGTATTTATTGTCCTTTATGTATTTAAAAATGGGCACCATTCACGATTACCATTTGTGGATAATATGTCATTGTGCCCATTACTATACTGTATGTGTTAAGGTGGGGGGGTTATGTATTATCAGTATGTATGTGTTTGACATTAATTTGGTGTGGGGGGGGAACATAATTGGTACTGCAGGCCTGACTTATAGCACCCAAGGGCCCCCGCGGCCATATAGTTCATTGTGATGTGAATGTGTGTACTGCTGCCCGAAACTTTATTCGAGCAAAAATACCCAGTATGTACCTGGCAGATAACTGGAATGCGCCGCTCCTCACCTCTGACAAGCCCCGTTGCCATTTGCCTTCCCAGCCTGGGTTCTGGGCCTGGGCTGATGGGCGGGCTGAGTCTGTGAAATGATAATGATTAGGATTTTAATAGGCTGCAATGCTTCGCGTGTTACCAGATGGCATAAATTTATGAATGTGTTTTAATGCAAGGTATATATATATATACTGGCAGTATTGCAGCCAGCGGGAATAAAATGCTTGCAATCCCATGACGGAAGATAAACTCAATGGCACGCGGGCAGAAAAGACAGTCGACAAACCTCAATACACACGGGGTCTACCGACATCGTGGGACTGAGCCGGAGCTCGAAATTAAAGTGTGTCGCCCAGTGTATGTTTAGGGGGGGTTATAGGTTTGTTTGGTGGTAATTATATAGTTATAGATATATATAATATGATAGATATAGTATATATATATAATATAGTATATATAAATATACACATAAGATAGATAGATAGATAGATAGATAGATAGATAGATAGATAGATAGATAGATAGATAGATAGATAGATAGATTTATTTATTTAGATATATTTATTTATTTATTTAGATTTATTTATTTATTTAGATTTATTTATTTATTTAGATTTATTTATTTATTTAGATTTATTTATTTATTTAGATATCTTTATTTATTTAGTGTGGGGCTGTTGTGTGTGTATTTTTTTTTATTGTGGGTAGCCGGGGTGGGTGAAGCGGGTATTAGCCCCAACGGTGGTTGTTTAGGGCCTGCGGGTGGGTAGCGGGAGGGCTTAACCCCTTCATGACTGTAGCGGTATTAACCACTACGATCGTGAAGGGGTAAAGTGCACCCGCAACCCCCCCGCAAGCCCTAAACAAGCAACAAGGGCCAAATACCGCCTTCACCCACCCCGCTAGCCACAATAAACCTGGCACGGCGGCTTAACCCCTTCATTGCCTTAGCAGTTAGCCGCTAAGGTAATGAAGTGGCCTTTAAATGCATTTTTCCTGCCTCGGATGCATGGCTGGGGGCTCCGGTGCTGGTATTAATGGTGTCAGCTCAGGAGACACCCGGCATCAATCCCAGCCAGGAAAAAGGCCACAATTTTTTCTAAGTGCCGATCCGCCGCTCATCAGCAGCCTCTCACCATCAACTTGCCAACTTTTTTTGCCATGGCTGATTCGGCATAAAAACGCCATTCTAGAGTGGTGAATAGCGGCGCAAAGCTACTCGCCACTACTAGAATACAGCGTGGCGGAAAACATGTCTATTTTAGGCCAAAAGTGCCTTCTCGCCTCGCCAATGGCGGAAAATACAACAAAAAAAGTGGCGTTTTTTTTTATTCTCGCCATTTTCTCGCCCCTTACTGAATAGGGGGAGGCATTTTTGGCGGGAAACTGGCGAGAAGTGCCTTTCCGCCGCTTTCTGCATGACCCCCTATATCTGTATTACTGTACTTTATGAGGTGGCATACTGTGATTTTTATTTGGTGGTGGTGGGGGGATTCAAAAGTTCTGATGAACTGTTCAAAAGATTTCTTTGAACTAATAATCCTGCACACAACACAACCAGACTGGTAAAGCTACTTTATAGAAGTAGCACCTCCCCCACCTCACACAGCCTAAACACAAATGAGTTCAACTGCTTATCGACACCTCCCACAGAGCCATTCATTACGTTTCAGGCTTTGATGAACTGAGATAAGCCCTTGTTGGGGATTTGGCGAGAATGACTTCACATTCAATGTGAATTTCAAGTCTGTAAAAAAAAAAAAAGAGAGATATACATGCATGCGCATAAAATAAAAACAGTATGAAAAGAAGAGCAAGCCTAGCAAAAGTTGAAAGTATTGATTAGTAAATAATACATATAAAATAAAAAAGATATACATTTTTATTTTTGGGGTTTCTTAGCAGAATTAATTACACATGCAAGTTTACTGTAATTATACTGCAAAACGCAATGTCAAACATTAGTAATGATTACTGTACAATGTAAAAAAATTATTGAATATGAAAATATAGCATCATACTGTATAAGGTTTTGTATAAAGCTCACAATTATTCTCTCCTAATCAATAAAAATTACACTGTCACATATTTTTTTGCCTGCTTGGATTTTTAAAATCAGATTCACAATCCGCAGGAAACGTTTAAAAAAAGTGATATTACAGTAGAGTTCCATCGAAATTCCTCCTTATCTTTTGCCGCTTGATGTCAAAGTTTCTTTTCTGTGGGGGGAAATGATGCTATTATTTCCAGTATTGCGCATGCGTCAAGTCGCGTCATTGGGAATTAAAGCAGCAGTTCAAGAAATATCCTACATGTGTGTCTGTACAATGAGAACAAAATTCTGATAGGCTCTGGCTCTTGTTCCCCGCCCTCTCCCTAGCTGTCCACCAATTGTTTTTACTGTAGCAACTGCTCAGTCAATGATATTGCAGGACTAAATTTTCAAAAGTGATGTATTAGAATTGTGCAAGAATTGAATTAAATAACCCTGAGCAACGCGATTGATTACAGGAGAATGGATCGTTCTGCAGCTTACTGTACTGTAACCAATCACTTGTCTGTGTGTATATTGTATTGATGCACATATTGTTTTTTAAAAAAATAATATTTTTTTAAACACAGCAGCTTGAACTGCATCTTTAAAATTAATACTGTATTGTATAGTGTAATACAGTATACTGTAGTACATTATATTTACCTTCATTATAAACTTTGCCAAACGGGTGGAGATGAGCCACTGTCACTCCTGAAGTCTGCATTATAGTTGACAGGTGACATCTGGCCTGCTACACCTGTAGTTGACAGCTGATGAAGCTGGAAATATTTTTGGTACACGCAAGCTTGCTGGTATTTGTACGTGAAATAAGGCTCAGGCTGGAAATTTTGCAGGTATTCCAGCGGGGACAGGTAGCAAGGATTGCCGTTCACAAGGTTTTCACTGACGGTCGGACCGTTATTGTAAACTGGCGCTGTTGCCGGTGCTGGCACATTGCTGGATTGGGATTGACGAATCTTATATGGATTAAACCCGACCTTTCTCCTATTGATGTTGCCATGATCAAACATACAGTAAATCTGGGACCACAACCCAATACCCTCCTCTATCTCCGGGAGGAGGGGCGATGCGTTAAAAACACTGGTCGTTAGTTAAGGTTTGTCTTATGGAAAGCTTCCACCCATGAACGTCAGGTGAAAATTTATAAAAATCATAGTTCGAAATGAAATATTCATATATTTCACCTGCAGTCGCCATCTTATCTGTTGCAGCATTAATTGCAGAAAATATTAAAAATGAATAACTACAGTCAGGTTTATTATACGTGTACGGTGTACACATGGTGTACAGTCAGCAGTCAGCAATTCTGTAAGGATATATGTAGAATATAGAAAAAAGCCCAACGCATTGTGTCTTAGAGGTTTTTATTATGAAAAGCCTAAATTTGATAACGTCTTCAGTGTCTTTATGGACCAAGGTCGATTCACAATGGAACAGTGTGCTAGACTTGGTTTTTATCTTTTTTTTAAACACCTACAAATTGTCACTGTAGCAGAGTACTGTACGTGTACACATTACAATTCATTAATTTCTGCCACCTGGCGGATACGCGAAGAGTTGCACCCAAAGAAATCCGAAACCACTAAATTCAAACAAATCAATCATGGTAAACCCATGTGTGCCTGGCATGATATGGGCTGTAAATGCGGTGTGAATGCTGCATTGTATACGTGGCGTGGCATTTTTAGGAGAGATAGGTCAAAGAGAGGAGGAGGGGTGTTATTTTATATTGCAGACACATTACAATTTACATTGTTAAAGTGCCCCCCAAGCCCACGCTCTTTTGAAATTCTAGTTGGCAAAATCTGCCTCCCCTTTTCTAAGCCCATCTTGCTCGCTGGCATCTACCGCTCCCCTAAAGCCCCTATACAATCCCTGGCTGATATCACCCAGTTTCTTGGCTCCAATTTCCTCTCTGAACGAGAAGAGTGAGCAGCTAGTTCTTGGGGATTTCAACTTCAACTGGCTTGACCCTAAAAACCATAAAATCCAGATACAACTCAAGTCACTTAACCTATCATAACTCATTTCCCAACCCACACGGACAAACCTGAAATCGCATAACCATTCCTTGCTAGACTGGATTCTCTCCTCAAACCCCAGCAGAATCCAATCCTCTGGCATCCTTCCGGACATTTTCAGTGACCATGCAATAATGTACTGTGTAAGGAAAATTAAAACGCCCCATTCAAGTCCTAAAGTTCTCCTCACTAAAACATTTAAAAACTTTAACCCACAACAGTTTCTGGATGACCTTACCAACTGCCCATGGCACAGAATCGATTTAATTCCCGACCCTGATTCTGCGCTCGACTATTTCCAATCCGAGTTCTTAAAACTCTGCGATACCCATGCTCCACTATGCAAAATAAGGGTACGGGGGGTCCATCTTCAATGGGTTACAACTGACCTTATTGCACTCTACCAGCTCAGGGATACCTTGTGGAAAAGCTACAAATTAACTGGCACTACCAAGGATCTCAATCACTACAGATGCCTGTGGAACATGTGCACAAGGCAAACAAGGCACGCAAAAGCACAATATTACTCTGACAATCTCCACCAAAATACATCAAACCCAGCTAACTTCTGGAAGGTTATCAACAATATATTCCAGCATCCTAACCATCAACAACCAAGTAATATCACTAAGGGGGATATTACTCTGACAAACCCCACTGACATTGCAAATGCATTCAATGATTACTTTGTGGGGTGTGCCACTAACTTATTAGCGAAACGAAGCCCAAACCACAAACCTAAATCTCATCCTGGGAGTGCCCACATAGCCCCACCCCTTCCCAACACTGCCCACAATTTTCAATTTGGCCCAGTATCTGAAGAGGAGATTGCACAAGCGCTCCTCAAACTAAAACTAAGCAGCCAATGCGGACCTGACTTGATACATTCTAGGTTCCTACGACTTGGTGCCCCAGCCATTGCCAGACCAATTGCTTCCACAGACAACTCTATCCTGTCTGCAGGCATATCCCTAAGACCTGGAAAACTGCTAGAGTTGTCCCAATCTTCAAAAGTGGGGACAAAAACACTTTCTCAAACTACAGACCAATCTCACTTCTCCCAATTCTATCCAAAGTCATGGAAAAATGTGTCAACTCCCAATTAAACGACAACTACACCAAGACAATTTTCCCTAGCAAATTCCAATCTGGCTTTCGTCCCAAACACTCCACCGTAACTACCCTGCTAAAAGTTTGCAATGAAATCCACTGTGGAATGGAACGGGGACAACTCACTGGTGCAGTATTCCTAGATTTTGCATAGGCTTTTGATACAGTAGATCATGCTATCCTGCTTAACAAACTCCAGAGCTCTGGAATAGGGAAGCATGCTTTAAACTGGTTTCAGTCCTACCTATCAGGAAGATCCCAACATGTGTCCATCTCAGGCTCTAACTCCAACCCCCTGGATATCACCTGTGGTGTCCGGCAAGGCTCTGTTCTGGGGCCCCTACTCTTCTCAGTGTTCATTAATGATCTTCCCACAGCTTGTAAGGAAGCTTCAATACACATGTATGCAGATGACACAATCCTATATGCGCACAGCCATAGCCTCTCTGACCTTCAACACATACTTCAGTCTGACTTTTTGAGACTTGAAAACTGGATTTCCCAAAACAAACTGTTTTTAAACACTGACAAGACTGTAACAATGGTATTTGGGACCAAGAGTACATTTTTAAAGCTTCCAGCGACTGAGCTCCATATTAGAACCAACACTAACACCACCCTAACCCCTGTCACTAGTTTTAAATACCTGGGCTTAAGGTTTGACTCCCACTTAACGTTCGGAATGCACATTGATACCCTGACAACCAAGACCTATGCCAAACTAGGGGTACTTTACAGGAACAAATCCTCCCTAAGTCTCCTGGTCAGAAAGCGTATCGCACAGCAGATGCTAATGCCAATTATTGACTATGGAGACATAGTATACGGCACGGCACCTCAAACCCACATTAGCAAACTTGACACCCTCTACAATTCAATTTGTCGTTTTTTTCTCCAATGCAACTACAACGCACATCACTGCGAAATGCTCAAAGAACTAGATTGGTCATCAATAGAGTCTAGGCGCAAAGTTCACCTTTCCTGTCTTGCCTTTAAATTCTTTATGGGCAAGCTACCCAGCTACCTGAACAAGCTCCTCACCTCTACCACATGCAGCACCTATCACCTGAAATCTGACTCCAAAAGACTGTTCACGGTCCCAAGGCTCAACAAAGAATCCGGCCGTTCCTCCTTCTCTTCCATGCACCCCAAAACTGGAACAACCTACCAGAAACTCTCACATCCACCACCAGTTTAAGTTCTTTCAAATCTAAGGCTGTCTCACATTTTAATCTGGTCTGTAACTGTTACATACGCCCATAACATATATTTTCTTTAACTGTGCATGCAATGTCTTGTATATAATGTATACCCTGTTCATTTATGTAACTGTATTTGTAACCATGTATTATTTGTCTTAACTCTGTGCCCAGGACATACTTGAAAATGAGAGGTAACTCTCAATGTATTACTTCCTGGTAAAATATTTTATAAATAAATAAATACAGCAGAGCACACGAAAACGGCTCCGTGAAATGTTCGAATGAAGGCCGCTGCATCTGTAAATGAATTAAACTCTCCTTGCAGCTGGTCCAAACTCTCAACCAGAGAGAAAAGTCAATATAGTGCAGAAAAAAGACCTAAAGCGCATATGATGGAAAAGACAAAAACTGTATTTTTGAGAATACAGCTTTCTTGAGAAAGCGCTGTTAGAGTGTGAAACATTTAGGAGGAGAGTTTTGTTTGTTTTGTCCCTGTATGTCCCCAGTTTTTCATTTTTATTATGTAGTTTAATAAAAATTATTTTATTTTTGTTCCTACCCGGTGAGTTGTGAGTGCTTGGGGCTTGTTCGAGTGTCTAACCAATCCTCAACAGTGTTCTAAATTAGAATCTAAACAGAATTCTATGAGGTTCCAACACAATTTAACAAAACCCAAAAGTCAAGCGCTAAAAGAAATTCAAGATAACGAGCAAATAGTGGTCAGAGCTGCTGACAAAGGTGGTGGAACAGTTGTGATGGATAGGCATAAAAATGTTAAAGAAATATGTGAACTGTTAGATATTTATACGAATGCAAAAGACCCGGTAATTCCCATTCTTAATATATTGCTCAAATTGCATAAAGGTCTGTGCAATCCCCCTGGACATCCGATAGTGTCAGGGATTGATTCCCTCACCTCTAATGTTTTCAGATACTGTATGTGGACATATTTCTACAGACATATGTTACAGAATTAAAATCTTATACAATAGACACTACCCAAATTTTACAAAAAATTGCAGAATTAAATTAGGAAGAAAATTATTGTCTTGTTACCAGTGAGATTACATCATTATACACTGAGAAATAGAATTTGGTTTGTGTGCCAGATGGAGAAGCTCACAAGTCTAGTGAATGACTATGATGATAAATTCCAAAACGTTTGGATGCCCTGTATGGCCCAGACAGATATCCCAGGAGTGAATGCCATCATGGTGTTGCTTTGATAGCTCCAAATGCATTCTCCTTTGACCAGTGTCAGGAAAATCCAATAGACAGGAGGACTAGGGGGCCGCACGGGAGTCAGTATGTTTGGCAGCTTAGATGGAGGATGCAGAGAGCCCAAAGAACTAACAATGGGACCATCCGTACACTTCCCCACCCGCTTCCCCCCCCTTTCATTTTATTTGTATTAATTGTGCTGTGTTAATACTATTTACATAAGAGATTGAAAGATAACTATGAAATGTTATGTATTTTCTGTGCAAAAAAATCATAAAAATGTAAGTTATAACAAAAAGATACTATGAGACATTGAGAAATTTTAACTAAAGATCCAGTCTTAGAAAAATTGTTGTTGGGTCATGAGGGCCCACTATTGGTATAGTATAGAGGGGCCCTTAGGTACTATTACACCCAGGTTGATCTCCACCTGTCGCTTACGAAGTGCCCCTGTTACCTCCTCAGGAGAGAATTGGCCTATTTCCCACCAGTGGTCAACTATAGGACCATTGACCAACACAAACCTTGTTCTTTTTTAATTCAGGGACATAGCTACAGAACAGGGGGTCCCACCAATTAGAGGGTTCCCTAGACAAAGGCTCAGGCTCGGGGCTACAAGACTGGGGCTACATGATTCCCTGAAGGACTGATAAGATCCCCTAGAGCAGGGGTCTGAAAACCTGTCCTCAAGAGCCACACAGGCCAAGCTACATCTGTATTGATAAATGCCCCTGATTTTTCATATTCGACACCAAGCTGTGCTCAAAACATCATAAATTGTCCCCCAGTCACTCGACTGAGGGACCTGAATGAAGCACACCCTAGTGAACTGAAAACAAGGCGTATCTCCATAAACGCTGACTGTGAAATTTTTAATATTGTTATCGTTTTATCCCCTTATGTGGGATTTATTTTTTATCTCTAGGGTACTGACGCCACCAGAAAAAACATTGATCTTATTATTTTTTCTCACTCTAATAAACTTAACCTTATGTTATTATCCTTAGATATGGAAAAGGCATTTAATTGTTTGATTTGGACATATACTGTATGTTCAGGATCCTGACTTCTTTTGGATTTTGGTAAAAATTTCCTGTGAGCAATCTCAGAGATTTTATTCATTCCCATCTGCTAAAGTTTTCATTTCTGAATGTATATTGGATCATTTCAAATTACCAATAGTACATGCCAGGAATTAATTGTATTGCCTCTCGTATTTGCCCTAGAAATTGAACTCTAAACACAAATATACAAAATACATATATCTCGGGCATAGAAATAGGATCTTTACATTTTAAATTTAGTCTATTTGCAGGTGACATTTTATTAACTATTACAAATTCACTAGTCCCTTCTTAACCTATAAAAATCTTTAAAGGAGTATAGTTTAATTTCAGATTTAAAAATGAATAACAAATCTGAAGCATTGAGTGTTGGCCTGGACATATTGTTAACATGGTAAAGGTGGATTATGACTACACTGGCGACACACTTTATTCGAGCTCGGCTAGTTCCACGAATTCGGGTATACCCGGGTGTATTGAGGTTTGTGACTGTTTTCTGCCTGAGTGCATTGAGTTATTTTCCAGGCAGCTATTGAAGCATTTTATTCCCGCTGGCTGCAATACTGCACAGTATATATATATATACTGCATTACAATTCATGAATTTATGCCATCTGGTAGACACGCGAAGCATTGCAGCCTATTAAATCCTAATCATTATCATTTAACAGATCAGCCGCCCATCAGCCAGGCATGAACCCAGGCTGGGAAGGCAAATGCAACGGGGCTTGTCAGAGGTGAGGAGCGGCGCATTCCAGGTATCTGCCAGGTACATACTGGGTATTTGCTCGAATAAAGTGTGTCGCAGCAGTACCATTGGAGGCAAATGCAAATAAATGTCTGAGACTCTACATTTAATTGTTAGGTAAAAGTACATAAAAAATACTGTAAAATTCCCTCCCTTTTCTAATCTATCCAGAGATACTTGGTGGTGGGATAAATACGAGATCTGATGCCTGGGTTAGATATCTTTGATTAAAATGAATATTCTTCCCTGTCTGTTGAATTTGTTTCACATTCTTCCAATTCCTATTTCCCAATGCACTCTCAATCACTTTCAAAATTCAATTAAAAAGTTAATTTTAATGGGTAGAAAACCCTGCATCAACTTATTGCATCTGATCTTCAGCACATGGTAGCTTGGTGCTCCCAAATCTATATAAGTATTTCTGTGGCTGCCCAACATAGTTAACTTCTCCTGACATGCCCAAGACTATTCTAAACACTGGTTAGTTTTGCAAAATGATATTATCTTCCCCTATAACACCTATAGTCTACATTGGATGTATAAAGATTCCCATTCGAAAAAAGCTTTTTCTTAATGTCAAACTCACTATCTCAATGGGACAAATGGGCTACTAAAACAAATCTGTCAGTTTCCTTCTCCTCTCCTACCTTTGTTAAATAACTGTGATTTCCCAAGGGAATTATTTAAAAAAGCTTTGTAAACTGGCGAAATTGAATTATCACTAGGCTTTTTTTTTAAATTTGATCAACTGGAGCACACTGAGGTAATTTGAATATAGCAGCATGTCTCTCAATTTGGACAACTGTACATTTTTTTTAGATATCTTTAGCTCCACCACTACTTTGATTCCCTAAATGAACCTGGTGGCTCCTTGAGAAAAGTTATCACGTTTGAGTCCATGTGTCTTATCTATGAACATGGAAGATGGATGATTTCTTCCTTTAAGCAACATAGGGTTAGACACAAAGATTATGAACAAGATTTGCTTAGAATTTTTTAAAGGATGGCCGGAATTTCCATATGTACCAACGTTAAAAAGGACAAAATAATGTTTCACTGGTATACGGTTCCAACTACATTATATGCACTTGTCCCCTCTGTATCTGACAAATCTTGGAGAAACTGTGTCACTAATACATATTTGTCAGCTGCTAGATGCTAGAAACTGGAAACAACTTTCCCCCATCCATGAATGAAATTGTTGGAAAAATAAATGACATTATGATAATGGAAAGATTGACCTGTATTCTTGACAATTTATTTCCTAGTGTAACCCTTCCTTGCCGAACTCCTATGGAGTGTTATTGTGAGGTAGTGTAGATGTGGTGCCACCGACTCTCTTTTCCTTCTCAGGGTGCTGGCATTCGGCTGCCTGGTAGTGTAAGCTCAGGGTGATAATAAAGGGCAGCTCAAACTTTTATACAAACAGGACAGGCTTTATTGACAGGACAGGCTTTAACTCTTACATTCTCTTCCCTGGACTCCATACATCTCGACAGGGAGGCACACATGACGTACATCACTCTTGTACATAATCAAAAGGGAATATCCATTTCCATAACTTCTAATATCCTGAGTCCTCTGCAGGCACTTTACTAGAACTTCTGCCTGGGGATGTAATGCCATCAGGGTTCCCATCTTCCCCTCATTAATACAAGACCCCGGCTGTCCTCTTTAGTAACCTGGTGTGCTTACTTCTGTGATTGTGATAAGCCATGACAGGGAAGTAGATCTGCGCAGAGCTGAGAGAATGAGGTTTGTTTTAGAGCTTCCTGTGAACCCATACCTGCACGTGTCCCATGTGTAGACAAGGGGGGCTGATCGGACTGAGATTCTGGCTGCAGAGAACCGGAGCTCTGAGATAGAGGTAGATGACGGAGGGGATCCCCCGGTGGGTCTTTGAAATAGACAAACCACTGCGAATTACAGGTCTGCAACACACAGTGACAAAACACAATCTCCAACTGTGTACCGGTGCTCTAACTATAGGCCTGTAAACCCATAATTGGAAGGTCTATTAAGTCGACTTTAACACACACACGCAGCGCCTATGTGAACTGTGATGATAATGTGTATTGTGTTATCCTATTTCTAAGGATCATGTAGTTACTGTTATCCTTCTGCTATATATACAATACCACCTACATAAATGTGTTATATACATCCAAGTGTTGTGCCCCCTTACTTTCTCTACGCACGTAGAGTAGCTAACATAGGTATAGGGACATAAGCACCCAACTCAGTATCAGGCGTATAGTTTGAGGCACAGTACAGTAATATTGGAGGGGTTACAGATGTAGCCAGGTCCCCTCTGCGTGTTGCTGCCCCGCGACCTTCCCCCTCGTTATCTCCGCTGCCGGGGATCACTTGATAGACCCGCCGGCATTTCTGGAGGGTGGGGGCCAGTGCAGGGAGCGGGTTAGCGTTCCGGCGGTTCCCGGCGGCTCCCGAGCAGGGCGCCGCCATTGTGTTATATATCGCACATGCGCAGTAAGGGCGGCCCGGCAGAGTTCGCGCATGCGCAGGATAAGCGCGCAAAGCCCTAGCCTACCAGGGAAGGTAATAGCCAGGGACTACATCTCCCAAAAGCCTTAGGGGACCCCATGTGATGCCAGGGAGCCAATAGGGCTACAGGAGCTCCCTGCTTGCAGGGAATTAGATACATTTCGCGCGTGAGGAGCAAGGCAGTGCAGGACCGGGAGAGCTAGGGGAAGGAGGTGAGTGCAGGGGTCTGTGACCCACTGCAATAGGCCAGAAAACCCCTAGGCCCCAGATAGGTCCTGACCTCTCCCAGCTTGTGGTGCATAGGGACTGGCCCTAAGTTAGTATCTATCCCTTTAGTGTTAGTGGTAGATAGGGACACAGCGGACGCTGCGCTCCCGGAACGGAGGCTTGGGCTCAAGCCTACGCCACAGAGACAGAGACTATATCCAGGGTGGGATCGTCCCTGGCGGACCCCGTGCGAGGAGACCCGTGATCAGGATGCATCAACAAGCGACTGATCCTTTGCGAAGTTGTTTGCTGACCCGAGCGCAGGAGCGCTCGGCAGGTACCTCATAAGTGCACCAACCTATACCATCCTAACATTATCTATTCACATAGTGGCAGCGCTGACCACGGGGAACCATGGGGTAGGCTGTGGACACGGTGTGGGGATACACGGTGGTGGGCGGGTATACTCCTAGTGGAGTAAGAGACACTGAGAGGACTGAGTTACCTGGGGGGAGATAACCCCTAGCAGGGGAGTGTTATTAGTGTATATTATAAGTGTGTGTTGTTGCCTGCATATATATTCCTGAGTACGTGGTTATTGTATATGTGGGTCCTGTGTAGCCAAACTTCTATATATCCCTAGAACCCTACACAGGTGAAACCAAGAAAGATCCAGAGGATTCACCCCAGGCTCTCACTGGCGGAGGCTCAGACCTCCTGTGAGCCTGACAGGTATAACGCACCACACCTGGTAACATATAGGTCCCCCCCTTACATTCATATATATATATATGCGACTGGGTGGGGTGGAACAACTGTTCCACAAATATAAAAAATAAATTGTGAATACATAAATCATAAATCAATCTATAAATAAGAAGTGGTTACATAATAATGAATATAAGGTCATTAATCCTTGACAACGTTTGTAATGAATATATTGCTATTAATCAATTAATTTACGTGTAAATTAATGTAGAAATATAAATATGAAATGTGTTAACAATTAATCCTTAAAATGTATAAACACATTAATCTGAAAGAGAAATGGGGTGGATGGTGCTAACAGATCTAGCCTCTAATATAAATGTCACATGAGGTAGGGTGTACAGTAAGTGTATATGCATTGAATATATAGTGCATGTGAAAGTGCTTAAAAGTGAATACAGTGAGCTCTTCAACACATACATGTCACAGAAATACATACACATTGTTGGTTCAAGAGTCCAAACAAGATGTGAGGTTTTTGGAAGTCCTCCAATCCTGCAGCCGAAGTCTGAAGGGTTTTCCAAATGCTTTTCAAAAGAACAGTACAAGAAGACATCCTTTGGGGCATGGATCGGGTAGAAATATTAAAGGAGACAAGCAGAAACACAATAGTGTAACAGTGTCAGGGATAATAAATTGCAATAGAAAGGTGAGAAATAAACTCACATTTATTTCCTCATTAAACAACCATTTGGGTAGATTCCTCTATTTTTTTTTTTAATTTCACTTGATTTATAGCATAATACAGCTTTATTACAACAACAGCAAAAGGTAATGCTTAATGCACTCACCAACGCATGTCTTGATTTTTATGCATGATAAGAATGGTGGTTTGGAGCAACCCAGTATGGCTCCTCAATTCCTTCCCTTACTACTGTAACAGGAACTTGGGCAACAAACGTCCTGTTGCTGTCTTTTTTTTGGCAACGCAACTTTCGGGAGGATCGTCGTCTCCCTTTCTCCACTAGTGCCTGTGGGTAGTTGCTATTCAGTGTGTAAGATAAAATAGTCGCAGCACAGTGCTTCTACCAGTCGGCTGTGACAGGACCAGGCTTGCTTGCTCGATAGGTGTAAGGAGATAAATAAAAATGTAACTCTTACCTTTCAATTGCAATTTATTATCTCTAACAATATCACACTATTGTGTTTCCTCTTGTTTCCTTTTTATCCCTTCCCCCTAACCCATGCGCCAGAACATGTCTTCTTGTACAGATATTAAATGATTAATAGGTGTGGAATTTTATATAATATTGATATGAATAATGTAAAAAAAAATTACTGTGCATACAAAATAAATTGCATCAAAAATAGTTTTACAAAGTGCATTAATATACTGTGATATAATACCCCATTTAAAATAATTATATCGCATACAAAAAAGGAAAAACGCTATCACAAAAATTAAGAGTAGTTTTATTTTCATCTGAACACTTTGTTTGCATAATTTTAAAATCCAAAAGGTTTTTCTATAGTAGGTCTCTCTGTCTACTTCTCTTTTACAAGCACCAATATGTTCAATACAGTACCTCCACATTTTAAAACATTAGATATCCTATTATTTATTAACTGCAGTGCCCGTGGGGCCACCAATACAGTATATTGGACATACAATTAGACCCCACAAGAGAAGGGTATACAAATATAAAATAAATATTGATAAGGGAGTAGACATACTGAGTTTAAAGACAATGTGCTTTTAAACATAACAAAGATATGGTGCTTTCACAGTTAATATAATTTTTAATTCATTGTGATATTTACATTAATATTAATGTATTGAGCATTTCTTATATTTGTATATGTAAATATGGTATACTGTATATTTTAAGTCAATTTACTTAAATTGCAGACTGAAACCCCTCCCAAGCCACCATACATTGCCACCTGATGAAGTGTAGCCATTAGCTAAATGTATTGAAAATATGGCGAGATACTCTGAAGACCAGAAGCTCAGGTTATTAAGTCTGTGGCAAACACGTTTTTTACTTTTTCAGATGTACAGTAAGTGCAAAGTTGTTCTACTTTATATGCTGATGTGAATAAATATTGCATTTTAGATATCTGCCTACAGTACTTTCCTTTTCCTTGCACTTTCTTGATTTGAAGATTTCCCCTGATCTAAACTGTGTACGTGGACAGTGTCTGTGGGGTATGTAGTTTACTTGGGATAGCAGCAGGAAGGAGGGATATCACAGAGAATCTTCTTTAGCCACAGAGGAATCTGATTGACTATCAGTGCACTAATCATGAATCATGAGTGTGACGTTTTTCTCTCTTTTATATATTAAGTTGCTTTATTCTGCCCTTCATCCTTTAGTTTTAGCCCTGGTTTGTCACTGTGATTTTGTCTAGCAGCTAGAAGCTTATTAAAAAGGAATAAAATCTTACCAACACCTATTTTTTTTCAGAGGTTTTGATTTTCGAAACAGACAGCAGCTGTTGGACTTTATGAACACATGCCACAGTTATGGTAAAAATCGTTACATCAGGTTTACAATGCACCATATAATTAAATTGTCATTTTGTCCAGTTTATAGAAAATTATAATTCAAATGAGCTGTGGTGGATTTTTTTAATTAGCATGGGAAAAAAGGAAATACTGTAGAAATAATGAGACAATTTCACATCAAAACTGGCACATCTTCTTTTATGAATATGTACAGTAGGTCTATCTTATCTCAAAGAAATTTAAAAAAAAGAGAGCAATGATTATTTTCTCACAAATGCAAATAAAGAGCACACAATCCTAGTGCAAATATGAAAGTTTGGTATATTTATTAAAATAGGACAACCTAGGTCCACTAGCAGTGATAAAAATACATGCAATGTATAAAAAAAGAGATAGACAATATGATACCAAAAGAGCTGTATTCTCTCCTTAGAGAGAGAGGGTTAGGACCTGTATGAGGGCTACAAGAATAGTGTCTCTGGAGAATTGGGATAGATCGTGATGTATAGGCATTCCCTAACACTGTATCAGTGCCGGTGGGGTCCCGTAAATGGATCCATGTGGTGAAGACAGATGAAAGGTGAATAACGGCAATCTGCTGACATAAAGTAATAGGTATGTGACAGGGTGAATGAACGTCTCCAGCCATATACCTGGCAAACCTATGTTTAGGCTTGCAGTGCAGCAGTGACGAGGTTAAGTTTCAGTTGAGAAGGGCTGCTTAATTAGTCTGACCCCAGCTGCATAATCAAGGTGTTTTAAAACCCCCAGGCTGTAAACACATGCAAGCTTGCTGGTCAGGAGACAGGACTGAAATACTGAAGAGATTACTGCTATAAGGTCTGTTTTTCAAAGTACATGTGGGATGAACTATCTGTGTCCTGCATGCTGAAGAGAAGCTGCCTTGTTTTCTATGTTGAAGAGAAGCTATTTTGTTTTTGTCTGCTGAAGAGAAGCTATTTTGTTTTTGTATGCTGAAGAGAAGCTATTTTGTTTTGTGTGCTGTATGTTTTTAAGGCTCAATAAAGAAGCCTTATCAAGAGAACCCGCGTGTGTGGTTGCATGTACCCTGCAACATATGGTGTCAGAAGTGTCGGGATTTTGAGAGGCCCATGCAGTTGAAGGGCCACACACACAAAAATGAGAAAAATGGAAGAATTTTTAAAAGAGTTTCTGTGCGAGCAGACCAGACAGCAGGGACTGTTAATGCAGGAGCAGACCAAACAGCAGGGACTGTTAATGCAGGAGCAGGCCCAACTACTATTGCAGCAGCAAACCCAGCAGCATGCAGCACAGGATGAGCGTATGGCCAAGCTGCTGACCTAATTCCAGGGGTCTGCCAGTTCAGAACTTGCGAACAAACCCCTGGCCCTCCTGAGGAAAATAGCTCAGAACGAGGATCCAGAGGCTTTTCTACTGACATTTGAAATTGTTGCCGAAGCTCAGGACTGGGCTGCAGATCGCTGGGCAACTGCATTGGCCCCGCTCCTCATAGGAGAAGCCCAGGACTCATATCAGGGCCTCCCAGCAGATCAGGCAATGGACTACCAACAAGTAAAAGTAGCCAAACTGGATTGCTTAGGTCTGACCCCAGAGACCTACCGGCAGCAGTTCCGGAACCTGAAGTACACCACTAAGATGAGACCCCGGGTCCTCTCTCAGCGGTTATTGGCTTGTGTACTCGCTGGATACAACCAGAGGTGCGCACTAAGGAGGCAATTCTTGAGCAAGTGGTTTTGGAACAATTCCTACAGATAATCCCCCCTTCTGCACGCTCGTGGTTAAAACGCCATGCTGCTGAAACCCTAGCTTTGGCGGTCAGACTCATTGAGAACTTCCTTGGGGCCGAGGATCAGGCGAGTGCCCTGGACCCGATGGATCCAACTTCACCAGCACTTGCGGAGACCCAAAGAGGGAGATTGGAACAACAGGGAAACTACGGCCCCTCCATGCGCAACCGCCAAGTGCCACGAAAGGAGCAGTCCTTCCAACAAGGAAGAAGTCAAAACGCCGGGCACCGCCGAGACCCTCATCCCCTTCCTGATGTCGGCTTGTCGCCAAATGAGAGGAACTTCCGAGGACGTCGCCCACAGGACCCACAAGATGCCTGGTCTCCAGTATCCGGTCCAGCGGAGCGCTATCCATGGCCCCCTCCTGCGATTAAACCCTCTCCATGTTCCACATGCAGAGAACAAAGCCACCAGCATGTGGACTGTCCACAGATGGATTGTTCCTTCAGCAGGACCGTCGTCTCGGCCTTCACTGGAGAAAATTACAAGCCCTGGCTACGTCCAGCCCAGGTTGGGGATAAAAACGTCCAGGCCCTTGTAGATTCGGGCTGTGGGAAAACTCTGGTCTTCCAGGAATTGTTACCGCCTAACGTGTGTTCTTTTGACTCTCCATGGAGAATAGAATGTATACACGGCGATGTAAAACGGTATCCGATGGCCAAAATCCGGCTACAGGTAAAAGGTCAGGAGACCTACCTAAAAGTAGGAGTTGCTCCTTGGATCCCTGCCCCCGTTGTGCTCGGCCGGGACTGGCCTTTTTTTTTGGATCTAATGGCTCCAGTCTCTCACGAGGAGCCTTATTCTATGGCTCAGGAGAACCCTGGCAAACTGTTCCCCTTCTCGGCAGACCTTTTTCCCAGTAGACACCGGGTTCCAAAGACTCGGAAGCAAAGACGCTCTGACAAACAGGACTGGTTGCAGAAATCTGGGTCTCAAGGTGACCATTCTAGTAGCTAGAAGTCACAAGTGATGGCTGGGGATGGCCAGAGGGAGGGGGATATGGGCGCTGGAGATTTACCAGACATATACCTCCCTGATTTTAACCAGAGGCAAAGGGAAGACCCAATCCTTGCTAGACAGTATGATAAGGTGGTAAAAATTGATGAGCAGATTTTGAATGCACAGGGGGTGATAGTATTCCCCCATTTTGAATTATAAAATGATATCCTGTATAGGGTGAATAGGCAGACACAAACAGGGGAGGTCACAAAACAGATATTGGTTACCAAGGCGTTTGTTAAATCTGTGTTCACTCTAGCCCATACTGTCCCTTGGGGTGGTCACCGTGGCAGGGATAAAACATTGGACCGTATTTCGTCCCGATTCTATTGGCCAGGGATGCATAGTGATATTGCTACAGTGGCGGCTGGCCACATTTATCCTAATGTGGCCGGATCCGCGCCGCTCTGATAATCGCGGGCATATGCGTTTTTTTATCGCTGTCTGCAGTACTGCAATACCGTCTAAAAACTCAGGGGGGCATTCGCGAGCTGTTGTCTTGGAAGTCTAATACTTTAGCAGTTCAACCTACGTCAGTACACAGTCTGCGTGTGCGCGTGCAGTAATTGTAAATTTGCATATTTACTGTATACGTGCATTTGCAGTGCTGTATGTCTCATTTGAAAATTGTTGAAACGCATAGGCGTGTACAGTACTGTAACAGTATCACATTTCGGCATATACAGCGCTCTCCCCTCGCTCGCCCCCGCACACACACAGGATAATGTACGGCACTGCAGGGTATTTCAACTTATCTTCTCTACAGTGCAGTACACCTCTCCCACACCATTCATTTGAATGTGTCTTTCTGGTTTCAATCACATTCCTGCTTGACAGCTGTTGATTACTGCGCATGCGCCTGTAAATTCACCACTGCATGCTTGAGTGAGTGACCAAAAAAAAAAATTCTCCTCATTTTTTATTTAAATTTTCTCCACAAGCCTGCAAAAACCATCTTGATATTACGATATTCAATCTGTGCTGTAGCATTTGACTGCGACCCTGTGCGTTTGACTGCACATGGTTGATTTGTGTGCTTTTTATGTACTGTATTTGGGGGTGTAGGGATCAAATTATTATGATGACCCGCCTTTTGAAATTATGTCATTTCTTTGAACTGCTGCACAGCTAATCATTCATGCAGCTGTACCCTGTACCCCCGTCCCCCACTCACACACACAAGGCTCGCTAAAGGATTTGAAACTCTTATTGACAGACACCTCTACAGAGTCATTCATTTTCTGAAGCTTGCCATTGTGTTTTTTTTTTTTTAACTTATCGTTTTTATTGAATTTTCTTATATGCACCAGTTGTAAAACAATGCAGGAACAAATCTTTAACAAGCATTTTCAGTATCTCATACAGTAAGTATCGCAACCGTGAAACATTCAATCTCCATAGTTTAACAAAGTTAACAAAAATAATAAAAAATCAGGAATAGGGGAAGGAAGGGGAGGTGGGGGTGTGGAGCGGTTGGAAGGCCACGGGACTGATCTGATTCTTCGTCGTCACCACGTTCTCAACGGGACTTTGGGACACTATTTCTTTATATCTATCTGTGTGTGAGCCTGGGTATGTTGGTGATCACTTCGTGTTATATTTACTGCATTATAGGAGTGCTCATTATCTGACTATCAAAGCAATATTGAGGTCTGTGCCACCCCTAGGATGTCTGTCTGGGCCAGCCAAGGCGTCCAGACTTTTAGAAAATTTTCGCCAGTGTCATTAACCAAACTTGTTAATTCTTCCATCTGGCAGACGTACCAAATTCTGTTCCGAATCTTGGGAATTGAGGGAATTTCATTTTGCTTACATAATGCTGCGATCTCGCACCTCACAGCTGTTGCAAAATGAGCAATAAGCTTGAGATCTGTCTTTGTAATGCCCCAGTGCGCTCTACCTAGTAGAAAGAGCCCTGGGTCGAATGGTATTTTGAGGCCCAAAATCCTCTCCAGCCAAACTTTGATTGAGTACCATAGCGGTGCTAGCTGAGGGCAAGACCACAGCATATGTAAGAGATCTGCATTATCTCCACATTGCCGAGGACACAGTGGGGAGTAACCTTTGGTAAATTTTGATAATTTGATTGGAGTCAGGTACCACCTCATCAGGACTTTATATGCGTTCTCCTTTAATGTTGTACAAATCGAGCTTTTGGCCGCTGCTGTCGCTATTTGGGACCAGATTTTTTCGCTGAACGTCTCGCCCAGATCTGCTTCCCACTTTAACATGTATCTTAGTTTACATGTGACCTGGGGTGTGGAACCGGAACCGACCAGTTCTCTGTACAACTGCGATGTGAGTCCCTTAGTAGATGTCTCTCTGAGACAGAGCTTTTCAAACGTCGTCAAAGGGGGGTGTGGGATGTTTTTATTATAAAAGGCTCTGATCTGGAGGTATTTAAAAAATTCGGAGTGGGGGAATTTTTTGTCTGATCTAATTTGCTCAAACGTCATAATTTTGTCATTACCCTCCAGATCCCTCAGTCGCGAAATATTGCTAAGTTTCCAATTTACAAAATTTATACTTTCCAAGCCTGGAGCAAAGTGCGGGTTCCCCAGAGGGGAGTCATCAGCGTGTTTTTAGATGTAAGGCCACATCTGAATTTGACTGTGTCCCAGATTGCCAGTGAATTGGTCATTGAGGATAGCGGCTGGTGTATAGCTTTTAGTCTCGCTATTTTTGGGGTCCATATTAGTTGGCGTAGTTCCAATGGGGAACATGCCGTGCTCTCTAATGCCACCCATCTCTTCAAATCAGGGTTCGTCTGCCATTGAGAAATTTGGCATAATTGGGCCGCTCTATAATATGATACCAAGCAAGGTACTGCCAAGCCACCTTCTGTCGGTTGCTTCAGTAGTGTTTGTTTATTAATTCTCGCCTTTTTGCCCCCCCATATGAATTTGGATAAAGTGGCTTGTAGCTCGTTTATTTCCGATGGGCACTGGGAGTGTTTGAAATAGGTACAAAATGCGTGGGAGTAAATTCATCTTTATGCTATATATTTTGCCTATCCATGAAATATTGAATTTGGACCAGCGCCTTATATCTTCTCTCAGGGCCCTGATTAATTTGGGGTAGTTAGCTTTATAAATTTCCTTAAAGGTCCGGGTGATAAAGACCCCAAGATATTTGATTGCCTTATTTTGCCACCGGAAGTTAAAGTTAAGTGAGATAAGTTTTTCTTCCGTCTTTGGAATTGTGACATTCAAGGCCTCTGATTTTGCTTCATTTATTTTGAACCCTGAGATTTTGTTGAATTTATCTAGCAAGTTGAAGAGATTGGGAAGAGAGGTGAGGGGCTTAGACAAAACCAGGAGGACATCGTGCGTGTAGAGAGCGATCTTATGGGTCTGGGCCTCTATTTCAATCCCTGAGATGTCTGGGTTATCCCGAATTTGGGCCGCCAGTGGTTCCATACACATGGCGAAGAGCAGTGGTGAGAGGGGGCACCCCTGTCTTGTTCCACTCCTGATCTTGAATAGGTCTGAAGGGAAGCCTTGGTGGATGACTCTAGCTGATGGGCCTGTATAGAGTGCCATTATGGCCATGACTAATTTCTTATCGAATCCAAATGCTCCAAGCGTATCTCAAGTATGCCCAGTCGATCCTATCGAAAGCCTTTTCTGCATCTAGACTTAAAACCATAACTTTTACTTTCTTGGAATTGGCTATCTCTAACAGATCAATGATTCGTCGGATGTTGTCGGCCGCTTCCCGACAACTTTAACAAATCCGACTTGATCTGGGTGTATCAGTCTAGGTAGGATCTGACTTAATCGGTTGGCAATTAATTTGGCATAGATTTTGATATCCGTGTTAATGAGTGAAATGGGCCTATAACTCTTGCAGTCTAAGGGATCTTTTCCTGGTTTGTGAATTATTGAAATAGACGCTTGGAGCATTTTCTCGGGGAAGGGAACACCTGTCAATACTTCATTAAACATTTTGAGTAGGTAGGGTGCTAATAGTTTGTTAAATTTTTTGTAATATAGGCCAGAGAAGCCGTCTGGCCCCGGGGCTTTTGAGGCCTTCAAATTATCAAAACCTGAGAAACCTCTTCTAAGGTAAACTCACTGCCCAAATAATCTCTCTCCTCCACTGTCAACCTTGTCAGTTTAGAGCTTGCTTGAAAATTCTCACGGGCTCTGTCTGTATGGCGATTATGCGCTATTTTATCTCCATTATATAAGTTCTCATAATATAGTTTGAACTCATCTACTATGGTTTTAGGATTCCCGGAGACATCGCCTGATTTCCTTCTGATAGCTTGAATATTATAATTAGGGGTTTTGTGTCGTAATTTGTTTGCGAGCATAGTATCTGGCTTGTTCGCTTTATCGAAAAATTTCCTCTTTGACCAATTCAGTGAAGTATCTGCTTGGGAAGTTAATACTAGGTTTAGTTCGATTTTTACATCCTTGAGTTTGGAGAGGATGGTAGGGTCATTAGTTTGTTTATGGTTATCTGAGAGAGTTTTTAGTTTAGATTGTAGTAACCTGATCTTTGCCTCTCTCTCGCTCTTTTCCGCCTTGACGCTAAGCTGATGAGTATCCCTCTCAGTGTAGCCTTGTGGGCCTCCCAGAGGGAAATATGGGAATCCACTGAGCCGTCATTTATCTTAAAATATTGTTTTATTTCCTCTGCGATTTTTTGAGAGGATTTGCAGGAATCTTTAGGATGGATTCATTTAACTTCCAGTTTGCTCCAGGCCTGTCTAGCGTTAATTGTGTGCACCGTAGCTCTATGGGTGCATGATCTGACCATGAAATATCATGGATCCCAGTATGGGAGATCTTTGGGACCAGTCTACAAGAGACAAAGAAGTAGTCGATTCTGCTATATGTGGAGTGGGGGTGTGAAAAAAAAGTATAGTCCCTATACTGGGGATGCTGCTCTCTCCAAATATCTAGAAGGTTGTTCTTTTTTAAGCCTAACCGCAGGTCTTTTGGGGCAGCTTTGGGATGTTTTAGTGGTGGTCCTGATCTATCGAGTTTAGGGTTCAGAGTTGTGTTAAAGTCTCCTGCCACTATTATCGGGCCTTGTGCAATTTTATGTATCTTGTTGAAGATTAATGTGAAAAATTTAGGGTCATGGGTGTTTGGGGCATATATTGATGCAACCGTTATAACTTGGCCATTTATTGAGCCTGTTAAAATTAAGTATCTCCCTTCCTTGTCTTTAATTATTTTCTCAACTTGGAAGGGACACTTGTTATGAAAGATAATCGCGACCCCTTGTTTCTTCTTGGGGGAGGATGAAGTATAAAATTGCCTAAAATATTTGTCTAGATATTTTGGTGAGCTGGCTGTACTAAAGTGTGTCTCTTGAGCAAGTATGATGTCTGCCTGTCTCCTTTGGTAATCCGCGAAGGCCACTTTCCTCTTACCCGGGTTATTCATACCCTTTACATTATGGGATAGAATGATCAACCCCATTGTGAGGCATCTGGATGATCCATCTTACGTACTGTGTGTAGAGCATGGTGTCTAGAGATATCGATTACCTTTGCAGATTTTGTCCGTTTGCAGGTGAAGTCCATGGCGTGGAATTCAATGTTGAGCTGGTCCCGCAGCCAACCGGGAGGGGGGAGGGAGGGAAGAAACATAACAAATAATAACAACATAAACAATTTTGGAGATCCCCTCAAGGTCAAAGACCCCGTTGGATCTCTTGCCTTTGGGAGAGCGGAGAAAAGACAAGTATCTTTATTCGGTGTATGTTTACCCGGGTTGCTCCGGGTCCGCTCTGCTCCAAGGACTTTGTGGTATGTCCTGTAACTAACCTGGGTAGGACACATAACGGGAGCCAGGGAAGGGGGAGTCCCCCCCTTCAGCACAAACAAATTTAAAACGTGTGTAACCTGTGAAACTGTAACTCAGGGAGTGGAGGAACTTCTCCGAACTGTTCCCTTACCATGGTATACTCTTATTGTTATTATATATATATATATATATTATTTTTTTGTGTGTGTTTTTTTTTCTTTTTTATCAACAAACATATGTGACTGTGTTGGGTCCAAGGCAGCTCCAAGTTTGGTGGGTATTCTATTACCGGCTTCCAAACCTGTGCCCCATCTCTATGGGATTAGATTAGCTGTGTAGGTTGTGCTAATTGGTTAAGCCAAGTACAGGGAAGGTTAGGCCATCCATAAAACAGGTGCAGCAGGGAGATCCGGCAACGACCGGGACATGCCAACCGCTCTCTGCCCTTTAAGATATATATATATACTAAGTGTACTTTACCAGCAACGGTGTCAAGTGTAGGGTGACCCCATGTTTCATCAGTCTCAGAGTTATAGGATCTAGCGCAACCCTTCTCTGCAATCCCCCAAGCGAGTGACCGTAGCCCTCCCTCTTTCCCTACAAGCCCATTAACAAACCCCCCGAGTGGAACCTTCACATATGATAGCCCGACATGTCATTATTATGGTCCCAGGGGCGGCACTGAGGCCCTTCTCGTATCCGGGTCTTTTCAAAAGTCAGAGAGATGATAACCACAGCACAGGGATATAGCCCCCCCCCCTCTTCCCTCGTGTCAGCTTGCTGCATTCCACCACGGCCCATTGTGTGATACTCACACTGTCTTACCCCCTGCTGTTGCGTTGGAACATTGCTTGGGACCGTCGGTCTGGCCAGCAGGAGGGGATTTAACAACGGGAGGAGGGAAGGGTGAGAGGGGGGATCATCCGGTGTGCGCAATAATGTCTCTCAATTCGGTGCGCCGCAGTGGGAAGGGGGAGCCGTTCCAAACTTCCTCTGTCGAGCTTTCTCTGCCGAGGAACCCAAGATGGCCGCCGTTCCTGGATGAAGATTTGAATGAATCAACTTTATCAATGTCTTTTGCAAACAGACGAACAGTCCAGTGACAGTGCCCTTTTAAGGCTTAATTGGTCGCAGCTGGACATCAATTAAGGGATTTTTCCCGCGATTTGCTTCTCTGGCGAGTCACTGTGTTCCAGCCAGGCTCGGGAGAGGATCCCTCTGCTTCATTCAGGTCAGTGATTTTACCTTTGAGGCCTATTTTTTGCAGGAATCAGTCTTGATCCTCCATGTTGCGCAGGGTGTGAGCAGCGCCGTTTTTGATTACGAGAAGACCGAAGGGAAAAACCCAACAGTACTTTATGCCTTTGTCTCTGAGCATTCTGTTAAGAGGTGTAAGAGATTTTCTTTTGAGCAGGGTAGCGGGTGCCAGATCCTGAAAGATCAAGAGTTTGACCCCTTCAAATTCTACCGTGCCTGAGGCTCTGGCAATTTGGCACACCGCTTCTTTTATTTTGAAATAATGGAGCCGGACAATAATGTCTCTCGGGGGGTCATTTGGTTGGGGTTTTGACCTGAGGGCCCGATAGCATCTGTCGAGGTGCAGGTCCGTTTCTGGTTTGTCTGGGAACAGGCTTGTCAGCCATCTTGTGACAAAGTCATCAGGGTCTGTAAACTCTTCTGGGACCCCCCGCACCCTGATGTTATTCCTGCGGTCCCTGTTTTCCGCGTCCTCTTGGTTGCTAGCAAGATCGTCTATTTGGGATTGAAGGTTAGCTGAAGTTTTCTCGTTCTTGCGCACTGCTTTTATCGTGGAGTCTAGTCGTGTCTCCAGTTCATCAGTCCTGGCCCCAATGCAATTTATATCACAACGTAGGTCTGAGAGTTCTTTATGCATATAGGCTTTTAGTTCATTGCAGAACTCTCTCATCACCTTTCTGGTGATCAATTCAGCAGATTGGGTTTCCATTTGATCTGTCGGTTCCCGCTCTTCATCTGAGTCAGAGTTCACATGCGGCGACGGGGTTCCCGCTCTGTTCGTCCGCGCTGGGTCAGATTTATTAAAATAAGTTGTGAGTACGGCTGCCGCTCGTCCCGTTTTTGGTCTCGTTTGCATCCTGAATTTTTGTACTCCCTGAGTATGTATTTGTTTGTTCAAATTATCGTTTTTTCCAATATGTAAATGCCTTAACAGTGCCGAAGGGGAAAGAGCTCACACACTAAGCAGCCATTCCCTTAGCCTTCGCGCATGCGCCCCGCCATTGTGTTTTTAATCCGTCCCTAGCCGCGCGTCACCTCACTGCGCTTGCGTGTTATCCTCTTTGAGATGGGAGCTAGCTGATTACTGCGCATGACTCACCCAACCCCCACCCCCCCAACCCTTTGAGGCTTTGTTTACGGTAACGCTTTGGAAAATCCCTTCTCAAATTTGATATGTAAATCTGATTTGCACAGCACTATGAGAATTAAGAGTTAAAAAAAACATTAACTGATTCATGTTGTTTTGTCATTCTTTCTTTTTCTTTGGTGTACTGTAGGTCTGGGGGGGGGTTGTTGTCAATGATTATGATTATCATGAATGTAAATAAATATTTATTTTATTTTATCAGGAACAAAAAAAACAAATATAAAAATTATCATGAATAATCCATAATGCAGTCTTTATTAAGTTCTTCTGTCAGATGGAAATTGAGGGCCGGTGGATAATCATGAATAACGCACATTGATAATAATATTAATTAATAATATATCATATATAATATATAATAATATGCATTTATAGTAATATAATTTTTTCCGTCTTTATCTTCTTCCCCATTCTGTGTACAGTACAGTAGTTCATTGAGAGAGGAGAGGTTTTGTGTACATCATGACTGCAGTTTAGATACTGTACACTTAACTGTACAAACAGTTCATAGACTTTACACGATACCCCCCCCCCCCCATCTCTCCCAGGCCATCCTTTTTTTCTGAAAAGACAAGAAAACAAAAAATTAGTGCAGTTATGTGCATACTGTATTATGGCATTGTGTTCTGTGTAGTACTGTCAAACTACTCTATACTGGAACTACTGTATACTGTGACTACTGTTACTGTAAATACTTTGTAACCAGATGGCTGGTGCTGCTCCCTCTGGAAAGAAAAAAATTGAGCAGTTACTGTAGGTGCATACTGTATTATGGCATTGTGTACTGTATAGCTACTCCATATTGGACTACAGTATGCAGTTAGTACTATCAAACTAGTCTATTCTGGAACTACAGTATACTCTGACTACTGTTACTGTAAATACTTTGTAACCAGATGGCTGGTGCTGCTCTCTCTGGAAAGAAAAAAATTGAGCAGTTACTGTAGGTGCATACTGTATTATGGCATTGTGTACTGTATAGCTACTCCATATTGGACTACAATATGCAGTTAGTACTGTCAAACTAGTCTATACTGGAACTACTGTATACTCTGACTACTAGGAAAGAAAAAATCTGTGCCATACTTACCTGTATCATACTGTACTTACAATAATTGAAGAGAGTACAGGGAAAACGGCGGTGCATCTGCTGCTGCTGCTGAAGATTGGAAACCACAAACTGCAAACCACAAAATATCCTAGGTGCAAAAATTTATTTTAGGGCATAGTAACAGCCAAAAAGAACACTCTGACGCATTTCCCGTGGTATCCCACGCTTTATCAAAGAGTAAAATCACTTACAACGGTCACATACTTAAATACCCACAATTCCCTCTCCTCTCCTATGACGCTGTGTAATTTGGGCCAATCGGAAGCGTGGGAGGCGTCCCTCCCCTCTAGCTGGTGTAAGGCACATTAGCCTGAAGAAAACCCAGCTGTGCTTCACAGTGCAATTGCATGGGAGGTGAATGTATCCTCCCCTTGATGACGCGACGGCCCTTCTGGCCAATCATAGGCCTTAAAAAACGGGACGTCCTGAATGTAAACAAAGACTGACTGACAGCTTTATCCAAGAAAAGGAAATGGTGGGTATACTCCTAAGAACAAATAACATTAGGATCATCGCTCAAGACACATTAAATCAGTATGTCTAGCACTGTTCAACACTGCAATATATAAAGGAACAATGATCCATATAATGAAGTAAGACAATTAAAAACCACTATCAACACTATAGTGGAGTAATACATAAAAACACACAAATTGCTGTGTATTACCCTCACAGTACACAGAGAAATTATATACAGTTAGAACCTAAGTTAGGAATAATTGCCACATATGCATGATATCTAGATCATGCTAAATCTTTCTAGTTAAACATAATGATATTCAAAATGACATTGTAGTTTGACAGGATAGGGTCCTATGGACTATATGGTTACAAAAAGATCAAAAATGATTATACCATCAAACATGGATATAGGTGCAGTACGATTTACAAGTTTAAGCTAAGATAAGGAATTAATAAATTTGTATTCCTGAAATAAGGACACTTAGCCTTGAATATCATTTGATTAAAATAATCAATTTGATAAACTCATTATACCGTGGTGTGACTTTCAATCATAGGTATAATAGGTATAATTGGATCATACAATATTGCACGTATTCCAAACTTGTGTCTTTTATAATCACAGTCTCTTTACTTAAGTAATTCTTTTACCCTCTTTTATAAAAAGTGCTGCAGTTCCCAGTCTACATTGAGCCCTTGAGGGGTCCATGTGATCAAACATTGCCTACTCCTGGTTAGCATCACAAGTGGGAATTAACCCTCCCCTTCCCTTCCATGTACTTACAATAATACAGTACAGTACTACTGTATACCATACTACCTTCCTGATGCTTGCCCATTAAACGCGATAACAATGGGCAACACAGTCGCAATATGGTCAATATATTTATTGCATCGTTCCACGGTGAGTACATCGTTCCAAAAACTCAGTATGCCTTGCTCCAACTCATCCTTTTTGGAGGGTTTCACGACTTTTCGGATATGGTCCTTCAGCTGATGCCAGACCATTTCGATAGGATTGAAGTCTGGCGATCTGTCATTGGAGGGAGGGGGAAAAAAAGGACAATTAGCTAAAGAGATACTGTACACAGTGGGAATAAATGAGACACTGTTACCGCACTTACACCGCTGGCGTCTTCACCCAGTTAATACCGCGCTCAAGGATATGCGCTGTTGACGCGGTGTGCTTCGGGTCGTTGTCCTGGTAGAAACGGTGACCATCCGGGAACTCACGTGTGATGTATTCCACAATCTCAGGCACAATTTTCTCTTGGAAGAAAGCTTTATTCATGATTCCTATAAGAAGAAAAGAAAAGTGCTCAAAAAACTGCACACTAGTACAGTACAGTGCATAAGGCAAAAGCGTGTGACATACATTTTACTGTACCTTCAAAGATGACGATGCATCCTGGTCCACGCCTAGAGATGGCACCCCACACATGCATCTTCACTGGGTGTTTTGGACGCGGCTTCATAGATATGCGACCTTTTTTGTGGAATGCAAAGATGGCAAATCTCTCCAGCGAAACAGTAGACTCGTCAGTGAAGATGCAATCCTGGAAAGTTTCTCCACTGTCGTTCCATGCCTGGGCCTGGACCACTCTCTTGATTTTGTTAACATCCCTTATCATGGGGTACGCTCTGTAATGACAAGGAATAAATAATTTTAGAAGTACAGTACAGTTTCTTAAACAACACTTTAACCTCCTGTACTGTCCAATACTAACCTCACACGTCAAAATTTCCATCTAATTCTTCGTCTCATCTTCTTTATGCTGTCTCGGATACAGTGAGATTGTGATTTTCCTGCAGAGTGTATTTGACCCCTAATGCACTCTTCTCATCATTCTCCTCACTTATTTTGTCGACCAGAAGAGTTGTCTCCCTACAAAGTACAGAAAAACAACAATCCGGCAAGTTACAGGTGTTATAAAAATATACCGAAATAACTATAAAATTAGATAGATCTACACAATATATTGTTCTATTAATATGCAGCAATATAAACAATATATATATACTGTTGTTATATAAATATACCGAAATAACTATAAAATTAGATAGATCTACACAATATATTGTTC